>CM022755.1:37426908-37449408 GCA_012411365.1 Ameiurus melas
TTACGTGTGTCTAAAAAGTAAAATATAATATAAAAGTAGTCTAGTATCAAATGCATATGTATTATTGTTGTTGTTCATTGGTAAATCAAATATAATAAATAATAATACACACACATTAAAATCTTTACTACACAATAATAATACTATTACTACTACTAGTACTATTAATAATAAGGCCTGTATAGATTTTGCCCTATTATTCTCTCTTCCTCATGAGGCAGTATTCACCAGGATATCACAATATCACACCTGTAGTAACAATGACACAAAAAGAGCACATGAAATTGATCCAGGCTTATACAACCCTTTCTGGTGGTTATATAATAATGATGAAAGGAAGGAGGAGATGCAGAAAGACATGAACAGGACTAACCAACCCGAGAAAAAGGTATCGTTCTGTGTATACTACTGTTCTGAGACATAATTGTATAAGACTGACTGAAAGTAAAATGCACAGTCGATAGTGATGAATCAGAATGTTCTATGTGGAGATGTCACACAGTAACAAGAACTGAATGACACTACAGTCTGACATCCAAATTACAAGTGTGGTCTCTAAACCTGTAAGAAATGCAAACGTTATATAGCCGCCTGATCCGAGATTTATACGTGTCAAGGACACAGTCAGTTTATTCGGCTGTATAGAATCGATTTCATAATGAAGGTTAACTAAGGTTCTGCAAAAAGTCTTAGGTATGTGCAAAGAAAAGGCTGTAGAGGAAAGATGCTTCCAAAATAATCAAATGAACATCATTAAACAGTAATAATGAAACAAAGTCATCAGTTTCGCCTGATCGCCCTTGCTTTCAAAGTAGCAAAAGAGCAAAGTCGAGTGACAATTACAGAACCAGCCACGGTTCTTCTAAGACTGGAGTCTCATCAGAATATCTGCTGCTTTCGCTTCACTTCAATATTTCATTTTGTGTTGGAAAACTAGTGTTTGAAACCTACGCTGTTTTACAGACTCGAAAATGTGTAGTTACCAAATAAAAAATCTATAACAGCGCTTGTATAAATAAAATAAATTGCGCCTCAGACCTTTTGCACAGCACTGTATGATTACTCGTTTAGTTGTTTTGTTTCCTCTTATTTTCTTCTATTTCGTTTTTATTTCACACCGTAGTTACACTAGTCTTATTAGGTGCTAACTTTCTGCATATATCTAAACTTCAAGTTCTGTTGATTGTCCGAATGTCTCAGTTCTGGTCAAATCAATCACATTTATTGCCATTGCAGTTATTATTATTATTATTATTATTATTATTATTATTATTATGATTATTATGATTATTATGATTATTATTATTATGATTATTAGTGGTTAGCACGTCACCACACCCGCGTGAAGTTGGCCTCACACCTCCAGGGTCGGGGGTTCGAGTCCCGCCGCTGCTCTGTGCGTGCCGGTCTGCATGTTCTCCCCTGTGTGCTGCGCGGGTTTCCTCCAGGTACTCTTGCTCTCCTGGTGTCCAAAGATCGCGCATGGGAGGCTGATTGACATGTCCAAAGTGTCCCCAGTGTATGAACAGGTGTGAATCTACTTGTGATGGACTGGCACCCCGGGCCCAGGGTGCATTCTTCCCAGCCTCATGCCCTAGGATAGGTTTGTAATCATGACCTGTAGGATAAGCGTATAGAAGATGGATGATGGATGGATGAAGCTCAGATTCAGCAAGCGGCATTGTAACATACTATAAGAATATTTATTCATACAACTCCGATGAGGGAATCACCCTATCATGCACTATATTCCTACGAAAGATGTTCAGGCACTGAAACGTTTCCGTCGTGTTGAAACATGTCATAAACAACACACACACACACACAAAACAGTGTGTGTTGCAGCTCACTGATTACAGTGTTGAGCAGACGCCCTTATCACCCTTATCTTGGCTGAATAGAACATTCCTCATGCTAGCAAATAGTCCATAGTCAGATGACCATTACATTCAAACCCTTGTAGAAGGAGTGGTAGAAGAGATTAGATGGTATAAGAGGTTTTTGTCGCTTTGTGGAGGCCAAGTACAAACCAGCCTAAATAAAAATGGCTCTATATTTACAATAAATAGTAGAAACATATAAGAAGTTAAAATACAATATGACAAAAAGCTGCAACAACTATGTACATCAGGGCCATAAATTGATCATTCTACATAAATAATAATAGACAAACAGACAATAGCAAGGTGAAAAGAAATTCATACTTAATGGATTTTATGTACTTCAGTAAGTAAGTAATACAATATTGTCATTAACGTGTAATTTTGCTAATATAGGACAGAAATCACAATTGGGTGATGTGATGAAGGGAGTTACTAACAATTCTGAAGTGTTTTATCTCTTATACCACATCTTACTACCAATCTAGTAATTCAATATTAATGAATCTCCCATAAATGCTACTAAAAGTCCCTTGCCTTAAAGAAAACGTCCCATATTAAAGTTTTTGTTTTGTTTTTAACCCAAGTTTATGATATGTCCGTTTATACACGTTCCCTGTGAAGGGTCGTTACTATAGGAACGATTATATATTAGGAATGAAAAGTAATAATGAAATATAATTCATCAACACCTACTGATCTGCGGACTCCAACAGCTGTGGTATCATTTTTAAATGTACTATTGATGATGATTCCCTAGTTCAAAAACAGATTTTGTCTGGAAGTACTGTAGTTTCTATTTCAGAAAACTGTGTGGAAAACCTCAGAAACGTCACCAAATTGTGTAAAATTCATTACATTTGCATTTATGGTATTTGGTAGATGCTTTACCCAGAGTGATTACATTATCTCATATTTATACATCTGAGCAGTTGAGGGTTTAGCACCTTGCTCAAGGGCCCCAACAGTGGTAGCTTTACAGTGCTGGAGCTTGAACCCTGACCTCTCTGACCAGTCACCAACAAATAGAGCTCTTAACCATGCAATGTGTAATACATCAGGTCTTGCATGTGGGTCTCTCTGGGCTCTGGTTTCCTTCCCAAAAACATGTTGAGAGGTAGAATTAAGCTGCGTGGGGTCTCAACTAGGATAAAGCACTTAATGAAGATGAACGAATGACTTTAGAAACAGAGGGAAGTGCACCTACAAAATGTATTTTAAAGATCTTTCCTAATCCTCCACCCTCTCTCCCCCGCTCTTAAGAATAATCAGACATGAAAATGACACCTCACACACTCCCAATGCAGTGTTCTTGCTCAGTCTTTACCTTTTCACACACCGACACCGACTGAGACGTCTATGTTGGAAGCCTCCTGAGTAATAATTGTTCAATGCTCTTGTACCCACGCAGGAGCACAACAGGGACGCCAGAAATGCTAAGAGGTACGGACAACGCCTCTGTTTAGACAAAAGGGAGATCTAAGGGTGTACGGCTAATACTTGCCTTGCATCTATCTCCTCAGTACCGAACAATACACATCTAGCACGGGAGATCTCAGCGAGGGTGTGACATCCTCCAATCGGCTAACCCCCGGAGAGCCAACCAGTCCGCTCATCCGGATGGATGAACTTTAGATACAGAATGGAAGTGACTTCGCCGTCTGTAGACCTAAAGCCACGCCTTCGTGAGCACGGGGATCGGCCGTGAGGTAATCCAGAGAAGGAGTACCGGATATGGATATGGAGAACTAGGAAGTCTTCTGCACTGGAACGCAGGAGGCGTACTGGCTACAAAGATCGGAAAAGCAGCAACAACCCTGAGTAAATTTTACTCACCAATTAACCGGGGTAGAGTTGTACACATGGGGGGTCTGGGATATATGGTTTGATGGTCTATCGATACAATATGGGTCATGGGGGATGACATACTGATATCGTGATTTAGGAAATGATAGTAAACAGGGGATATACAGTATAGCTAGAACAAAAAGAAATAGAACACAACACTCTAATATATAGAATATATATATATATATACACAAAAGTAGAAGAAGGAATAAGAAGAACAAATATATATACATATATAGTCATGTCGAGCTTCTTAATGTTAACTTATTCTTCTTCTCCTTCTCTATTACTAATTCTTTTTCCATTTTCAATTTGAGTTTCATCTACTAAACATGCATATGCTTTTATTTCTCCATATTTTACCTGTGTCCTCGCCCAACTAAGCCTGAAGAAACCCCTAAAGATGGAAACTATATAAGACTTGATCAACTTTGATGTAAATCTACCCATAAATTCACTCTTATGAAGAGTAAATGGGTGGTATAAGAAGTTAAGGAAACAAACAATCAGTACCATTATAACCCTACAATGTTAATAAAAAATCGTCTGAAATCATGGACTGATTTAAAACAACAACAAACCGAACCACTGCAGTGGAATGGTTATCAGTGCCTTTTCTACCCAGTTTAGTTAACTCGTTGGTGTGTGAGGCAAGTGGGATTCTGTATTTATCTGTATTTGTCCTTTAGAGCCCTTAGGGTGCCGTTGGAGTTAAGATGTTAAACACCATCATAAAAATGGATAAAAATGGAGTTATGTGTTTGTGTACGCATTAAAGTGAATAGCATATGATGTCTAATCAGTCGCCGCAGTAAACTTTACTTTTCCCTCAGGTTTAGCCTACCATTTTATTATTCATAAGTATTTTGATACGAGGTTTAATAAAACACTTTATTCTTCAAACAAATATGTGAAGTATATAATTTATATATGTTTCCAGTTCACCAATAGAGCTTGAAAATATGAAAGGTTCAATTTAAGCACATATAAAGCACACACACACACACACACACACACACACACACACACACACACACACACACACACACATATATACTGAAGTATTTGAGCATACTTTACTATCCAAAATTAAAACACCAAACGCCATAAAAAGAAACAAATCATAATAATGTAATCAAAATACAGACAAGTGTCAGAACATGATGATTCCATGCGCAAATTGGGTGAACTCCTCACTGGAAACAGAACGCTTCCGGCGTCGTGCAGCGAGACCCGACCCGAACGAGTCGGAGTTCTGCCGAGCACATGGAGGATACCTCGCGCTCTTCCCGAGCGCCCTCGAAGATGAACGATCATTGCTGATCTTCCTGACCGCTGCTTGAGGACTGTATACCATAGCGCCCCGTGGTCGACCCGACAGCTTGACATTTTCTCCCACCGAGAATGGAGGGAAGTGGTCTAAGCTCAGCGTGATGGCACCCAGAAAAAGGATGCTTTCTCCCGAAATGAGATCCCCTCATGCATACGGAGGCACGAAGGTAAAACACAGAACCTGCAACATTTACAGAACATGAAAGAATTAAGAACAGGATCATTTAAGGGATGTTAGCAGAGCTAGAAGGCTATGGATAAAGACCAGCTTAGCGGGCTCCTACTGGCCTCCTAGGCCTACGCCTCCTACCGGCCTCCCACAGTCTCCCACGGCCTCCCACTGCCTCCCACCGCCTCCCACCCCTCCCTTGCGGGACGGAGAGGCAAAGGTAGTCTCCGCCCTCCAGATCATGGGGGGTGTTGTGCTGGAGATCCGTTAAAGATGATCAACTACTCAGTGCGCTACAAAAGTTCCTCCACTGATACGGAGAATCACTGTGTTACACCTCATCTTCACTTATTCTTATTTATACTTCTGTATTTTTATCAAGTTTCTCAACTGTTTATGATTATTTATATATATATACCTCCATATCTCCTGGGGAAATATACACTGCTTAAGCGTAGATAGGAGCAGAATACATACACCCCCTTCTCTCTCACACACACACACACACACACACCTCACATGCACACACACTGCACACATACACACCCTCACATACACACACACACCTCACACATACACACACCCCCTCACACACACCACACACACATTCACACTCACACACACACACACACTTACACACACACCCACACACACAAATAACACTACTACATACACACATATATAATATATACACATATATATATACATACTATATATATATTAACTATTATTACTTCATATATACATATTCACATTCACACACACACACACACACACACAATATACACACACACACCATATACACACACACACACACTTACATATACACATACACACTCATATACACACACTCTACATACATACACATACCACATATACACACACTCGTCACACACTCTTCACACACACACACTACACTCACACACACACACACACACACACACACACAGCGCACACACACACACACAGCCAGATCACTAAAATAGTTTGTGTAACAATATTAAAATAAACGGACAGTACTTCATTCCTCTTTACAGAAACACAACTTACAAACGCTGCAGTTTTACGGATAAAATAAGACCAGTGATTACACATTCCCTTTCCCTCATTTTATTGGTGATACAAGAGTGCCTGGAGAGTTGAACGGTCTCGTTCCCACCTTGAAATCGTGATCTCCAAAAATTCAGTGATTTAAAGGGACAGTGAAATTGTTCTGAGATAATTATTATTATTATTATTATTATTATTATTACATTATATTTTTTGTCTTTTATCTTTATATCTTCCAGTCTGAGACTAAGATCCAAGTTTGGCTTTTCATCTATATTATTTCCTCAGCAGTTTCATAAGTTCTGTGGAATGGCATTGATTCCCATCATACGCTCCCTGACATGTATGTAAGATTCTGAATGAGTAAGAAAGCTAGTGACTATTCAAAAGGTGTGAAACCAACAACATATTTTCCGAAACCAAACTTTGGAACATATATAGTTTTGAATCTGTTTAATTTTAACTGTACTATTAGATTAGTACACTTAGCTTCACCTTTGGTTAAGCTAATTACATAGTGTTTTTGTTTAATATTCAATTAATGATGTTTATTTTATCAAATAAAATGATATACATGTGTATTTATCTCATTACTGATACATTTTGGAATATCTGTGGCCATCAAGGTCAGATTCGATGATAAACTCTCCTGTTTAAACACAAGTCTCTCATTAACCCTGTGTTGAATTTTATCAGTGAATGGGGTTTATTAAGATTGATTCTTTCGCTTTTGGTCTTAGTATCTTAATTCCTAAATAAGAAAAATGGTCTTTAATGGAAATGGAAAAGTTACTGGGTCTTTCTTTTAATGCAAATAATTCACATTTTAAACATTTATAGACACTAAACACACTAAATAGATTTCATTAAGACAATTAAGAGACAATTTTAATTCCTTTTACATTTTTAAATGGATTTATTTTTTAATAAAATTGCAGTATCATCCGCTGATTGGGAACATTTAATGACGACATTTCTATGAGGATAAATGACTTGCAAACCAATAAAAAGTAATAGAGGAGATATTGATGTCCGTGTTTGACACCTCTGTCTATATGGGAGTCTAAGAGTGGTCCCAAAAGGTCGTTTAACAGAACTATTGCAATTAATGTATAACGCCTCGAACTGTGCGGATCGAAGTTGTTGCCAGAACCAAAGAAATCAAGAACTTCAAATTAAAAAAAAATGTGGCTTACTAAATATCGAATGCTTTATAATAATCTATAAAGAGAATGTAACTATCATCGTTGATAAGAAATCTGTAATCAATCAAATCTCATATTCATCGGATATTATTGCCAGTATATCTTCCACATATGAAGACAGACTGATTGATTGATTGATTTTCATTTAAAACTAACTTTAGTCGAACTTGCAAAGATATGTGAAAGTCATTTACTGTCATTATTGATTAAAGTTACAGGCTCTCCAATTCTCTAATACTCACTGGATCTTTTACTGAATCGCTTTAGTGCTCATGTGTCATTTGAAAAATGACTCACCTTCTTGAACCGGGATTCATGAACTCTCACATGTGAGCCGTTCTCAGAGGTATTTCCATGGAAACGTAAGATTTTGTAGAATTATTCTTGAGACATAGTTAGGGGCAAGATAGAACAATCTGTGGGAAAAATATCAGACATTTTATCCGGCGTTGGAGCAGCTTGGACCTCATAGAGTCGACTAATGTCGGTGAACTGAGTCAAGTGATCTGACTCACTGAAAAGAGCTCAGAATCCTTTGATTAATTCGCTTAATCTCACAAATGAGAGAACGCTAATGTTACAGTAAATTTATTGTAAGAATAAAAAAACACACATATATATATATATAAAAAGTCTAAATTATTGGCACCCCCCTGGATTTGGTACTTTTTCCGTTTCCAACAGCACTGAATCTTCTGCTTTAATGCATTATCAAGGGTGCCAATAATTACTGCAGTTGACTTCTATATGGTCCATAAAACGTGTTTTATGTGTATTTTTACTTTGATGTCTGTGGAGGTTCGGGCCTCATCAAAACAAGTTGATTTATTTTCAGCCATGGAATAAAAATGAGGTGGTCATGGCTGGTCCTGGTGTCCTGTGATACAGGATGGAGTGTAGTGGATTACAGGTGTGTGTGTGTGTGTGTGTGTGTGTGATTGCAGGTGAGTTTCATTACCGCAGCAGCCTGTGTGAACGGGTACAGTGCTGGACGACTCCAGGAGGATGGGAGGGCAGAGTAAAACCCATGGAGCTCATCCTGGGGAAGAAGTTTAAGCTGCCAGTGTGGGAGCTGCGGTGGTCAGCACCATGAGAACAGGCTAGGACGCCGAGTTCACCTGTGACGCCAAGGATGTGGTGCGACGTGATGCAATAAAGGGTTTGTCCTTAGGTCATAATAATAATAAAAAACACACACAAAACAAACACAAACACACACACACAAAATAATAATAATAATAATAAAAATAATAAAGGGTTAGCGAATTTGTTCAAGGTTGTGAGATAAAGTTTTGTAACTGTGAATACCGCACCTGTGGTGAAATATCACGGACCCTGTTTCAGCTGTTTATCTGTTCCTTCTTGTCCTCTGTACGCTTCTCCTCCAGCACACGGCTCTGTACCCGCTGGTGTCTCAGTCTCTGAGGAACATCAGCGGGTAAAGACCCCCTGAGGGACAGAGGGCACTGCTGCGGCATCGCCCAGGTCCACTCTCACCACTCACATGGACACAAAGACCTGAACGGCTCCAGACCAACCCTCAGCCCCTCGTCTCACCATGGAGCTCCTTGAGGTGTGTGTGTGTGGGGTTTAAAGTGTGGTAAGGATGTATGAGTAGGTAGCTAGATGGATAAAGACTTTGTGGAATGTTCCAGAAGCTCTACATATAGATCTCTAACAGAACAGCACCATGTTTTATTTATTTTTATATATATATATATATATATATATATATATATATATATATATATATCCATATATATATATAAAAATCTCTTGTGTGTGTGTTTCAGGTTTTGCTTCCAGGCTCGTTTGCTTTGGAGACGTGCGATGACGGATGAGGAGAAGCTGTCCGCGTGCGAAATCCACGTAAGAAGGAAACGCTCTTTCAAGAATGGAGACATAGAGGGAGCCACAAAATACTACAACGCCATCGCTTGCCTGGAAGAACCTCCAGATGAAGGTAGAACCTTACACGGTGTGGAAGAAGAGAGAGAGATAGAAGGCAGAGAGAGACTAAGATGCATAGAGAGCACATGCTCAGAAACTGATCCCAATCGCATACTCGCATCACGCTTATCCACATTTTATGATGTTATTATCGACTTTTATTTCTCCTTTCTTATCTATATTGCTGTTTTGCAGTCTCGTATGTAAACAGTCAGGCCAGTAAAGTCTCTAAACTGAACTGAATCGAACGGAAGGAAATGCAGCTGAGAGAGAGAGAGATGAAGCAGTAACCCCACATAGCACGCAGTGAAGTGTGTGATAAAGTTCATATGAGAGGATATGAATATAAAACCCTGTTGTTCAGCACACAGTTACACCCGGTTTCCTCCCCACTGAATCACTGTACACACTGATCAATCGTTATTACACCTCTATTCAACTGAATTACAGCATTATTCAGCCTCATATTAACATTACCGTAATTTTCGGACTATTGAGCGCACCTGAATATAAGCCGCACCCACTAATTTTAAAAAGCAAAAAATTGTACATACTTAGGCCGCACTTGTCTATAAGCCGCAGGTGTCCACGTTGTAACATAAGAGATATTGGACAGAGAAAGATTTTTATTTTATTTTAATTGAGTAAATGCTTTTTTTCCCATCAGTGCCTGTAACACGGCTGGTTAAAAAATACAAAAATACAGTTGCCTACCAGGAAAAGTCATTGATCGCTATCTTCATCTTCCTCGCGTACACTAAAAAGTCGGGGTTCTTCACTGTCGGAATTGAACAGCGCCAGAATTACCGTACTGTCACACACCACCTCTGAAAGCTTCTGTCGCTTTTTGCATCGAAGTCAGTTCTTCACGCTGTCTCCACCGCCTCACCGCTTCAACCATCGATGCCAAGTTTACGGCAGAAGCTCTATTTCCTTCTTCGACAGACAGATCGATGGCCTTTAACTTGAAAGCTGCATCATATGCTCTTATTAGTGCGAGTGTTGATTTCATTCAACAGTTTCATTGGTCCACTGTGACCTGTTCGTACTCCTGGTCCGATGTGACAGGCTAAATGTTTTGGCGTGTAACGTAGACGGGACTGGGAGGGGAGCAGGTGAGATCAAGTCTTTATTAAAACACGTAGCTCATTAAACAAAGAAAAACTCGTCCTCAGCGGAAAACGAGAAACTGGATCTTCGGTATAAAACGGATCATGGATCAAGGCATGGATACAAACAACATCACCTATCTAACCGGAATCGACTATAACACTGAGCTAGTGCTCAGTAACCCAGGGGTTTAAATAGTAAACATAATCAAACCAAACCATGGACACCTGGGGCACATTAAAGACACTTAAACTAAACTAAATGCCTCAAGCAGAAAGCAGCCGGACCAAAACAAAGTCAACGCGGACCAGTCAGGAGCCGTACACAGTGCCCCTGCTGGCAGTGGTGTAACAGTGCTGCATTAAGCTCGTTAGCCCGTAAAAATCCATAAATTAGCCGCATCATTGTTTAATCTGCAGTGTTCAAAGCTTGTGAAAAAAGTAGGGCTTATAGTCCGGAAATTACGGTAATCATCTTAAATTGTAACGTTAGTGCTGTGTGTGTGTGTGTGTGTGTGTAGGAGCAGCCAGGTGATAAGCCGTGGATTAAGTTGGATCTGATGATCACGCCGCTGCTGCTGAACTACTGCCAGTGTAAACTGATCCTGGGTCAGTATTACGAGGTGCTGGACCACTGCTCCTCTCTGCTCAACAAGTAAAGGTGTGAGGTTCACGTGTGTGTATGTGTGTGTGTGTGTGTATATATATATATATATATATATATATATATATATATATATATAATTATTATTTCACCTCTCCCCATCCTCTACCCCTTCCCCCACTCTCTTTCACTCTCCCCCCCACTCTCTCGCTTCACTCTCTCCCCATCCCTCCCCCACTGCTCACTCTCTCTCCCTCCCACTCTCTCGCTCACTCTCTCTCTATCCCTATCCCTCCCCCATTCTCTTGTTCACTCTCCTCTATCCCTTATCCCCTGCCCCCCACCTCTTTACCCCCACCCCGCAGATAATGTGAAGGCATACTTCAAGCGGGAAAAGCTCACGCTTCGCCCGAACGGAAGCCAAGCCCGAGCCGATTTTGAGAAGGTGCTGAATCTGGACCCTTCTCTGGGGCCGGCCGTGGCCAAAGAGATCCGAGCGATGGAGGAGCGCATCCGAGAGAAGCAAAAAGAGGAGAAAGGGCGCTACAAAAACCTCTTCATCTCCAGCAGCACTTCACCAGCAGCTACTATGGTCAGTCACAGCGGCGCGCTCGAGCTTAAAAAGAACATTACCTCCAGCTTTTCGAGTAGTGCCGTCTCCTGTTGGTGATCTTCAGAAAGGTGTATTCTAGATAAGAGTTACAGTGAAATAATCACCCGTGTTCTGTTTCAGACCTGAAACCGGCGTGGACGCTTCCTTTAGTGACTCCTGAAGAGACGCTTCATTACACCTGAGCACATGAACTCTTCACCATTTCAACATCAGCTTCCTTATTTTATTTCCCTCACACAGACACACACACACACACCAATCCTCATTAACACCCTCACACTATTACAACCCCAAAAATTCATCTCTGCAGTGTAACTAGGGCTGTGTCCTAAACGCTAAAGTTCTTACAAGGCAGCATGATGAAGGAAACAGTGTTCCACCGTGTCAGGGACACTAGATGTGACCTCTAGCGTTTGGGACACACCCTAGACCTGACGTGGGGTGTTAATTCGAAGGAACACACCTTTTCTATTTGACAAAATGTCTAGGAACAACGCGTCAAGATGCTGGTGAAATTAAGGGACCTGAAATGGACACCCCGAGACAATCAGTTCTAAAGCCCTCTAGCCTTGTCATTCTTTCTGTAGTAATCCTGTGTATCTCTTTCGCTTCTCTTTGTAATTATTCTCGCCTTTACGCGGTACATGTGTATCGTTCTTTTCATTGTAAACCATCACGCGAATTTACACAGAAAAATGTTCACGGTTAGTATATATCGTAAGGGGAGTAGACACTTCGAAGTCGGGGTGGAACATACGCTCGTATATTTTTGTCAACATAGAATTATTATCCAAAAAAAAAAAAAAACGTAATCGCTCTTAAAAACATTTATAATTGTTACACTACACTTACTGTTGTTTTTATATATATATATATATATTCCAACTTCTTAGCAAAGATAAATATCATGTTTTGTTGTGAAAGTCACCTTTAAAACTAATAAGGTTGTGGTGATTTTCCCACCCCGGCTGTGTTTGTTTATGCCTTTTACATCACTGTTAAAGACAACGCTGCATTGATGTTCTAACAAAAGCCAAATAAATCATTTTTATCGTCTTGCTGCATGATGAAGTTCCTCCTGATTCATTCGGATGCATTTCTCTGTACTGTCCGACAGAATGTTCCTGTAAACGTCTGAATTCATTCTGCTGCTACCATCATGAGTTCATCATCAATAAAGATTAGTGAGAATGTTCCAGAAGCAGCCATGCAAGCCCAAAGCCATGACACTACCTCCACCATGTTTCATGTTCTGGATCATGAGCAGATCCTTTCTTTCGCCACACTTTGGTAAAGGTTCATCTTGGTTCCAGAACTTTTGTGGATCATCTCTGTATTTCTTTGTGAATTCCAGTCTGACCTGATTCTTACTGCTGAGCAGTTCACATCATGTGTTATGACCTCAATATTTCTGCTTTCGAAGTCTTCTTCCAGCGCTGGATTGTGACACCTTCACCGTGCCCTGTGGAGGATGTTGGTGATGTCACGGTCTGTGAGAGCTGTGAAGAACAACCCCAAAAACGACAATGTTTCTGTCATCAGTTGTTGTCGTTCTCCATGGTCTTGTTCCATGTCTGGTTGTTAGTACAGTGGTGGTTTCTTGTATTGGCAATTCCCAGTGTTGTGCAGTGCCTCTGACCGATTTCCCCTCTTTTCTCAGCTTCAAAATGGCTCGCTTTTCTCCCACAGACAGCTCTGTGATCTTCATGATGGTTTATCCTTTTTAACAACAAATCCAGTCTTCACAGGCAAAACCTAGGGCTCAAACCAAGAGTAGACATTCAGAGCTATTACTTGTTTAAATAATTAGTCTAACAGGACACACCTGGACAACAAGAAACACCTGTCTGTCATGTGTTCGAATGTTTGTCATCACTTTCAAACAATGTTCCAAGTCGTTTAACACAGATGTAAATATGAGGAAATAAAAGCTGAAATTGTGATCCATGGTCACATATTGATCTTTTGATCTGAAACCCGAGTGTATTCAGTGTGTAGTGAAAACAAAAGACACGGCCTTACGCTTGTCTGTGGCCCCTCCCAAAAAAAAAACACAAATTCCCAAAAAAACAAAAAAAAAAAAAACAACGAGAGTGAAAAAAACAAAAAAAACTTTCGAACTGAGCCGAGTCAAATGAACTGACTCGCTGAAAATAGATTCACTTCACGTCACGGTCACGTTACAGTTTCTGTACAAAGCAGAGTTTTGTAAAAACGCTAAATCTCCACAAAGCTAGCGATTAGTTTATTTGAATTTTATTTACTTATTCATTTTGTAAATTTTTAAAGCATTTCCTAGAACACCCACGGTCACTATCATTTTGTACTACACAAAATAAATTATTAATAAACAAAAAAACTACAGATAGTCAACTACAAACCAAGCAGGACTGCAAGGTGGATTGCTTTTTCAATCTTTTTTTGACTTACTAAAGTTGTTAAATAAGATTCTAAGTCAATATACGTTCATTTAAAATAATGAGATACTGAATCAAAACTTCAGAACTAATTTGTATTAATATACTTAACGAGTCTAAATAACTCGGTAAGTTAAAAAAAAAAAAAAGTTAAAGTCAAAATAATGACGGCTTCGATTTCAGGTGGGTCTGGTCAAGAAACGGTTTCAATTCCAATTAATATTCGTACCCAAATCATTTGGAGATCATGTGATCTGTAACACGGAACTAAAATTCATTTCAGATACGATCTGTTTCAGCTCAAAGCCTGCACGAGTAAACGTGAACACTAATTATACAGTGGCAAAAAGAAAAAATAAATAAATCAAATTGAATGTGAGTGGAACTCAACATTCATGCAACTCATTTGTTTTATTCTATCAATTTATTCATATTTTTTAATTTTCCACTTCAAGCAGCATTTCTCAAATATTTCATCCAGCTGAATATATAATAATCTCCAATAGCGAACGTGCAGAGAGCAGAAACATGCTGATGTTTAATTGCAAAACCAGATTTTTATTGTGTTTTTTTTTTTGCATTTAAATACAGAACTGCAAAAAGTTTGAAATTACAAAAGTAATTATGTGGAACAGAGGTGTGTAAAAGTGTGTGTGTGTGAGAATAAGAGAGAGATGGAGAGACCGCGTATACGGAGAGGTGGATGTGTGTTATGTGCGAGCGCTGCGCTCAGTTTCAGCTAGACACTCTCTCACTAGAGCTCGGGCATGGATGATTCCTGAAACAAAAACAAAAACAAATCATTACACATTTTCTTCTCTCACCGTCATATAATTGAGGGTGCCAATATTATTGTGGATTATCTCTGGTCCTGACATGATGTCTGGAGTCGGAACGTTGGATGACTCCAGATTTGAAGAAGCGTTACATATCATTAATCCTATAATTCTGTTCCCCTGCTGAGAGTAAACTCTACTGTGATTGGTCAGAAGGTGTTGATTAATGTTATAGTAGTGCTATAAAATCTTTGTTACTATACTACGGCACACTTACTACACCGCACCATGCTATATTTATTCATACTACCCTAAATACCCATCTATATTTATTCACTCTCCCATCTATATTTATTCACTACACACACACACTACACTTATTCTCTCTACACCTATAAACCCACAACTTCCACCTTATTTACTATCTATCTATTTATCATTCCTTAACATTACTTCAATCACACTATAAATACTCTTCAAACAAAAACATATTCCAAAAAATAAAACCAACATAATTCTCCCTATTTTTAATCTACCCCCTTATATTTTCTATTCACTTCCCATCCCTTATTCACATATTAAACATAAACTTATCTACACTTTTTTTATACTAACCCATAATTTATCATACAACATCTATATTATTCCTAACCCTTAATATAACCATACTTATTTATTCATCCACAACAACTCTCACCACCATACTATATTTATTCTTTCACAACCCATCATACTATATTTATTATACTACACCGCACTATATTTATTATACTACACCCACACTTATATACCACAACTATAATTGTACTCTACTTCAAACAAACCACTATCTCTCACCCATCTTTATATACTACACTATAATATTCATATAACACCAACCAAACAAATCCCTTTCCCCCCTAATATACCCATCCCATACTATACTCCTATTTCTACTCACAACATAACCTACAAAATACTACAAACAAACTTTTTATCACTAATTACAACCCTTATTATTTACCCATCACTATTTATTGCACTCCAAACTAATCACATTTCTCAATCCACTACCACATCACCTAACCCCCTACCTACAAATATAATCTACCTTTATTCATACTATTTATTTTAATTACTAATAAAAACACAACACTATAATTATATAATATATTCACACCACACAAATATACAACTAATCAAACTAAATCCAACATACTATTTATTTCAAATATTAATAATCCACATCATACTACACACAATACTAACATATTCAACAACCACTTATTAACTTATTCCTACAACCAAATACCTTAATCCCATTTATCCCTTCATAAACTACACTAACCATAATATCTACACCCCATCTTACCTCACAACATATTCACCACTATTATTTACTATTTCCCTTACACCCACACCCCCCTCACCTCCAACTTTTATTCCTATAAATTTATTATTATACACAATCACTATTACTATTTACACTTTCTCAAATAACTATATCCCATTACCCTATCCAACATTACAATCTAAATATATTCAAAATATCACACCTTAATCCCCCATAACCAACACACCCAATCCTTATTCCATCACACCATACTTTATACTATCCTTATTATTCTATAAAACATCCCACTACCCCCACTTCCCCACTTTTCACCCCATTATTAAATCTATTTCCCCTACACCATACTTCATCCACCCCATTGCATACACCCACCATACTATATATATTCATACACACGCACCATACTATATTTATCATACTACACCGCACCATACTATATTTATTTACTACACCACTAACTATATTATTCATACTACCACATATATAAATACTACACACCATACAATATCATCCACCATACTAAAAACTAACCAACATACAAACCATCATAATCATATACACCGCACCATACTATATTTATTCATACTAACTGCACTATAATTATATGAGAAAAATAATACAAGCTGGATTCCTTTGGTCTTATTAAACTCAGGAGAGGGTGAGGGAACCATTGTTCATAGCTGCTGTAACTTTGTTATTGTTAAAGAGATGTATAGAAATTGTAAGGTGGTGTGTATAAGAGTAATAAAGCACTGGGAGTGTGTTAGAGGAAAACAATAAACGTGGTGTGAAACAGAACTACGCTCATCACTGCACCAGCACTCAGTGCTCTTCCTAGAACAGCATGACACTGTGTGTGTGAGTGTGTGTGTGTGTGTGTGTATAAAGTGTTAACGTGTACCCCTTCAGTCTCTCCATGGCACCTTACGTCGGGCACGGGGTCTGATTTTACTCATCTCCTCTATAACGGACAGAGTCGCTGTAGGTGGAGCCCTGAGACACTTCACTGGCTGAGATTAAAACAAAACCGCACAAGCAGAGCTTACTTCTGCAGAGTTTCTCCATTATGCCAGTGCCACACTAAGTCAAAATGTACTTGGGAGAATAAATTACAAAACTATTTATTGTTGCATTACAATAAATGTATTCTACAAAAACTTTACATTTATTTAAAAATTAAAACATATTCAACACTGAAAAGGGGAACATTTTACAAGTTCACATTAGCTGATTCCAGTCAATTTAGATCCAGGGACATTTTTTAAATAAATAAATACATACATCATGATCTCAGAAAAGGTGATAGGCATGAAAAAGTATTGGATGGATATTACACAACACCCGCCAGCCCTCAATTGCTACCTTTAGGATCCTGTAGCCTTTTGTTTTTATGATATCCATATCTTATTGCACTCAACGGAGATTTTCCCAAACCTAACGAATCTATGGAGCGGATCAGGGAACCGTCTGAAGGTGGAGGGAGGCGAGAGAGACAAGACCCTAACAGAGAAATCAGAGGTTGAAGATGACCTTCAGACATTTGTGTAAGCTAGGACTTGCAAACCAACACACGCACATGTAAGTACAGTGAAAGAGAGAAATATCGGGCCTCGTTAACAGAGTTTACAGATTTATTCCTAAACAATTTGCTATTGGTTCGAAAAATGTAATTGAGAAAAACTAATCCAAATGTCCTGAGTGTGTGTGTGGGTGTGTAGTATATAATTTTTTAAAGCACATAAAATCAGAAAGAAAAGAGTGATTCTACCGCGCAGGTGTAAATAAAATAAGATGAACCCGTAGCGCAAACAACCCCCGCTAATGAAGGACTCTCCCAGGATACTGCAACGCTGCTGAATCCTGATTCTGATTGGGAAGATGATCATTTCCTACAACGGTAGCGGGTCAATACGGCATATACCCTGAGCCACACCACACATTTCGGCAGAAACTGGCACGTAGATTTCAGATCTCTGATGGAGCATCCAGAGACGACAGCGGCGTGGAAAGAAAGAAAAAAAAACACGAAGACCTCCACGAGACGAGACGAGGAAGACACCTCAAGACTCAAATGAGAAGGAGCGTTTCGAGTGTGAGGGGACGCTCTGTAGCTGCGGAAGAAGAGTCCTGGGACGCCGCTTATGATTACCGCAGCAGCAGCTCGGAGGTACAGAATCCAGGTGAGATGGAACACTGAAGGACGAGTGAGTGTTGGCTCGAGGTGGTTTTTCTGTCGGGACGCGGCGAAAGTGTGTCGCGCTGTCCAGAAAGTGATTCAGAATGAGGATACAGAGGAAGTAGCGTGAAGAAGAGTTCTCCTGGGACACCGTTTATGATTACAGCAGCAGCTCGGAGGTACAGGTCTACAGAATCCAGGTGAGATGGAACACTGAAGGACGAGCGAGTGTTGGCTTCACTGAAGGACGAGCGAGTGTTGGCTTCGAGGTGGATTTTCTGACGGACGTGCAAGTGTTTTGCGCTCCAGAAAGTGATTCAGGATGAGGAAGAGCATCAGGATGAATCGCATGTCTGATGGTCGTTACGTGGATTGTTCCTGCCTTGATTTGATCCGATCTGACTGTGCGGTGGCATGACGACAGACTGCCTTTAAAAAAAAAAAGTTCAACCTCACACCAATCTATCAAACCTTTTCTCTGGACCTGCTGAAGCTGTCGGGACGAGAGGAGCTCACCTGGAGGAGTGTGGTTGGAGCCTGCTGGTGCTGGAGCAATGGGTTTATAACTCATACTGAGCTCACTAAACTGAGCCGTTTTGTATAATCAAGTTTTAAAGGTGAGGAGGGGGAGTGCAACACACACACACACACACTCTTAACCCTGAGTATTGTACAGAAACTCACACTGAAACACAGCTCTTTAACGATCCTGTCCTTCTCCTACACACAAATATACGGCCTTGTCATTTACTTACATTTATACTAACTCCAAAAGCTAATGAAAGACTACAAGCTGCTAGTTAGGTATGCAAGCAGCTATGCTACCCCCCTTTACTGAACAAAGCCACTAGCAAACCGCTAACACCGATTCTACCAACTATCTTTATTTACACCTACGGTTATTAACTCTAGTTTTTAAACGCTTCTACAAACAGAAGTGATGTCCGCCTTTCTAACAAAAGTCTAGAAGAATACTAATGTTTTTGTAAACAAACAAACAAACAAAAAGACAAACAAATAAACAAGGAAGCACACACGAAGCCGGAGCTAGTGTCAAAAAGCCGACAATGGCAAACCGCAGGAAGTCGCGCGCGCGTACATGCTTGTAGGGGGGCGGGGGGGTACGTGACGTCAAGACGCGCGGGGTGCATCCGTGGTACTAGGCCTTCGTTAATGGCGGTTGGCAAACCACTAGAGGTGCATTACCGCCACTTACTGGACTGGAGTATGGGCAGTAGATTGGCAAGAAAGAAAAAAAGTTATTCAAAATAATAAAAAATAATAATAATAATAAACATTAATAATAATAATAATAATAATAATAATACCAAAACAATACTGCATAAATCAAAGAAAATAAAGAGATAAATAGCTATATACTACTTATTTGTACTATAGATTACTAAATTCTCTCACTTATACCAGTATTCTTTAGATAGTTTATTAGGACGTGGTGCATTTCCCCAGATGTTTTCCCCCCAGCAAGTTCTCTAGTGTTTGGTTTTCTCAGTCTGCATCTCTAGCTCAGCTCTTTCCTCCTTGTACCTTTTGCAGTGTAACAGAATGTGTTCCACGGTCTCTTGTGTATTGCAGTGTGTGCAGAGTCCAGTGGGGTGTTTTCCTATTCTGTTTAATACTAGGTTTAATCCAGCATGACCAGCATGATTTAATCCAGCTAAGACGGGTAATTCTCATCTCTTCCTTTGGGTTTCTGCCCCGCCTCACACGTACGTCTTATTTGCGTGATTTGGAGGTTTCAACGTTTTTGATCGTTTTTATTATTTAATTTGTTTATTTACTTTTTATGATCGGTTAATATCGACATTTCTTAAGTAAAACTTTCGTATTAAAACAATAATAATAATAATAGTAAAAATAATGACAAAAGCGTTTTAAAAGAAATGCACGGTTTCTAGTGTTAAGTCGTCACCTTTCAAGAAAAAGTCATAATACAGTCACTGAGCACTTTATTAGGGACACCTGTACACCTACACGTTCTGGTGGAGGTGGTGTGATGCTGTGGGGAATGTTTTCTTGCCACACTTTGGGCCATGGTTGATTAATACTGATCAATCATGGCTCGATTGCGACAGCCTGTTTGAGTATTGCTGCTGGCCGTGTGCATCCCTTCATGGCGACAATTTACCATCTAATAATGGCTAGTTCCAGCAGGATAATGTACCATGTCACAGAGCAGAAGGCGTCTCAAACTGATTGTATGAACATTTCATTGAGCTCAGTGTTCTTCAGGGGCCTTCCCAGTCACCGTACCTGAATCCAGTAGATCACCTGTGGGGTGTGGTAGAACGGGAGATTCGCAGCATGAAAGTGCACCTGAAACCTCTGTAGGAACTGCGTGATGCAATCATGTCAACATGGAGCAGAATTTCAAAGGCATGTTTCGAACATCTTGTGGAATCCATGACATGAAGAATTGAAGCTGTTTTGAGAGCAAAGAGAGGCCCTACCCAGTATTAGTACAGTGTTCCTAATAATATGACAGGATGGTGCATAGCAGAGCAACAAAAATCTAAACATTATTACTTTGTTCTCAACATATTACACTTTTTCCCCTCTTAATACTTGTCCTTAAAGTTTTTTAAATAGTGGCCCCAAAATGATATTGAATTAAAATGTCATATAAATGTTAAATAAATAAATGTCATAAATTCAGGCCAGTGCTATGTAATATCTTATTTGCTGTGTAATATATTTTATATGAATAATTTAGTAATAAAATATATCTTTTGTTTCAGCTCGTTATGGTAAATAAAGGTCATATAATAATAGACGTTCGAGTGAAATCACTTTTAGACAAATTATAAACATGTCTTTTCTTTTCCTTGCCCATTGTAATTATTACGCCGAGATTGTGATGTTCATCTTCATTTTATTTACACTCCGGTTGTTTTATCAGCTCCATGTATCATACTAGACACTTTGTAAGCGTATAATTACTGGTTGTAAAATGTATTGGCATCCCTCCACACCATGCAGCAGTGGAAACTGAGCCCCAGTGATCTCTAAAAGGTTTCTCAGAGTAAGTGTAGAAAACTTCCACTAATACTCATCCTCTTACGCTGATCTCATCCTGAATATTTCATGAAAGCACACAGAACATGAGACTTTCATTAGAGAACCCTATTGGAGATGAAAATCCCTCACTGGTTGAATCCATATGGGGTAAAATCAATCAATCAATCAATCAATCATATTATCATCTCATCTATCTCACCATCTATATCTACTATATACTATCTATCATCTATTCACTATCTACTACTATCTATATTATCTATCTATCTATTATCTATAATCTATCATTCATTCTATTCATCATCTATCTATCCACTATCCATCTATAACATTAGCAGATTTATCCATAAAAGATCTCCTTTTATCATTAGTACACTGTTGTGTATATATTTTTAGTTAAACCTAAACTGTGGTGTAGACAGATAGATGAAAGAGAATAACATGACTATCCTGTAGAGAACAAGCCAAGACTTGGCGCATGCGCATCATCACCCCAGTCAGCTGATGTGAGAGCCCCTGCAGGCTGCACTCGTTCGACGCTGAGTAAAACCAGCTCACGAGCCCAGTGCAGACCTCGGCCCTCCGGACACTTGAGGCTTCATTTTATTTGTCCTCGCGTGAGTGTTCAGAGGAAAGGTAGTGTTTAAATGTCCTTCAGGCTGCACCTGCACCACTGAGACCATCATCTGCGTCGGATCATCCTTCATCCCCCGGACTGTCCCCGCCGACATCAGCTCTCTGTAAGAGGCTTTCAAACATCTGTACAAGAGACAACAACCAAACCAACCATACTTGAAATAAAATAGAGAGAGGGAGAGAATTAAAACACTATCACTGGAGCGTGGGTAAGAGAAATGTGTGCGGTATGAATGATGATATTTGTGATGAATTATTTGCAGGAGTATTGTCAATGGCACTTTCCCAGAAATCAGAGAAGCCACATTCGCCCTGATGCCGTCCCTGCACCTGCTGTGAGTCGACACTCGTCAGTCCTCCTCCTGC
>CM022755.1:37454408-37479408 GCA_012411365.1 Ameiurus melas
AATGCAGTGTGGATAAGATCGGGGTGATGTGGTCGTATCTTCTAGTTCTAGTTAGGACTCTAGCAGCTGCATTCTGGACTAACTGGAGCTTATTTATATTCCTACTGGAACATCCAGACAGTAAGGCATTACAGTAATCTAATCTAGAGGTGACGAATGCATGAACCAGTATTTCTGCATCATGTAGTGACAATATGTTTCTTATCTTAGAAATATTTCTGAGATGAAAGAACGCTATCCTAGTAATATTATCTACATGAGCATCACATGATAGACTGGAGTCGATAATCACTCCGAGGTCTTTAACTGCTGTACTTGATGAAACAGAAAGACCATCCAGAGATCCAGAATTATTGCTCATTCTGTATAATTCCTTGAACAAAAATGCAAAACACAAATAATATATTTTCATACAGATTACACACCGATTCTTTTTCTGCATCAGTCAAAAACAAATATATATATATATTAAATTCAAATACAAAACGCTGCTCATCCTGGAATATATTTATCACGACAGCATGGAAACATCTGCAGTGCAGTGTTGAGTCTAATGCAGTGACCTGAGAGACAGAAATCTATAAAATGTGCATTATGTGAAACCCCGATCGGAGATCTGAACATTCCCCGTGTGAAATATGAGCGGTTCTGTTCTTCAGTAAGTGCTGAGCCACTGTTTGTATCTCAGATTCATCGAGGGGAACAAGATAGAGGAGATGAGCAAACACGCCCTCAGAGGACTTCGAGACGTCACGCATCTGTGAGTGGTATCTATCAGGCTCAGAGAATATCACCCGTTCAGTAACGGATACACACCAACACCTTTATACCACTCACTACGGTCCGGATAATGTCTTTTTACCCAGTTACATTCCTAGTGTTTTATCCTGTATGATTTTTCCCAGCACACACTGTATTTCCGTCTCTCTCCTCCTGATGTTCTGCAGGTCTTTAGCGAACAATAATATGAGAAGTTTACCCAAAGGCCTGTTCTCTGACCTGCACTCTCTCATGGAGCTGTGAGTATGAATGTTCTGCTCCTCACACGAGACACTCTCGCTCGGATCTGCTCAGTAAAACACTGCACGCTTGATGGACGACGAGTAACGACACCGGTGGTGTAGAGATTGACTGAAATACAGAGCCACACACACAAACCCCGACCCGTTGGACGGTACCGGCTATCAATAGTTCTCTAGATCAACAACTTCACTACTAGCAAACGATACGAATTCTATTATAGTCTTCACACCAGATGCTGTAATAGTAATCCAGAGACCCAGCTCTGACAATCAAGTACTGTTTTAGGACCATCAGATCCTATCAGACTGTAGGACTTTCTCCCGTCACTCAACAAAAAACGCCACACACCATAGCTTCAGAGTTTTTGGTGTCGATAAAAAGGAATCTCATTAAAGATATACCTACGGCAGAATTCTTCACGACACCACGCCACGCGATACCGAGACATGTTCATCTTTTTTTGTGTGTGTGTGTGTGTGTGTGTGTGTGTTGTTTTGTTTTTTGTTTGCAGAGATTTGAGAGGAAACCATTTTCAGTGTGAGTGCCAGTCCATGTGGCTGATGCTGTGGCTGAAGAAGACGAATGCGACCGTTTCAGATGTTTACTGTGCCGACCCGGAGGAGATGAAGGGCACCCTGCTGAAGGACTTCCCTGAGAAACACGCCAAGTGTGTCTCCACCGGTAACCGCATCTATAATCATTGTACTCTACAGCAGCGGTCCCCGACGTTTTTTGGCGCCATTTAATATCGGACGATATTTTCCCGGACCGGCCTTTAAGGTGTGGCGGATAAATACAACAAAATAAAATGATCGGTCCGGCATAAAAACTGGGGGATTTTTTAAAAATCTAATAATAAACGTGAATCCGATGTGAAATCGTAACTTTATTAGCAGCGTCCTCGTAACATCGTCTCTCCCCCCCAACGCTCTCTGGTCTCTATGGTAACGTTTCGACGTATCACGTGACCGAGACGAGCGTCTTGACATGCGTCAGGAGTGAGCTGTAGAAGGATGTAACGGAGAGAATCCGCTCATTTTTCAGATCCAGATCATAAATAAAACAGAAATAATGTAAGTTATTTATTCTTTCTGTGCGGCCCGGTACCGAATGACCCACGGACCGCCAGGGGTTGGGGACCCCTGCTCTACAGCACATACAGTATGTATACAATATATTGTTGTATAAAATACAGTCCTGTATTAGGAACACCTGTACACATGCGGGTATCCAATCAGCCAATCGTGTGGCAGCAGAGCCGTACATGAAATCATACGGAGTTGTTAATGTTCACATCAACATCAGAATCATGGGGAAAAATCTCAGTGGTGGAAACTCCGTGTTAATGAAAGAGGTTAGAGGAGAACGCTCGGACTGGTTCGAGGCTACAGTGACTCAAATAACCACTCTGTACAACCGCGCTGAGCAGAAAAGCACTGATGAAAGTGTAGATGTATCGTCACAGGATCTACAATGTCATCTAGTAAATATTGTATAACACGACTTTGTACTGTTTGACAGATTTCATTCCTCATCAGACCATAAACACTCAGTCCATGTCAGCGGACATTTTCTCCTATAAAGAAGACGTGTATGTTGCTCTGGCCGTGCCGAACTCAGACAGCTGCATCATCATGGAGTGGGATCACGTCGAAACCCACTTCAGGCCTTTCGATAATATCACAGGTTTGATACGAATCTGATTATCGGTGGTTTTATGAGAACACGGTCTGGACGATGTAAAGACAGACCATGACGTGTCCGTTATTTTGCCGCAGGACGGTCCGTGATTGGCTGCAGGTCGGTGTTGATTAACGAGCAGGCGTTCGTGATCGTCGCTCAGCTCTTCGACGGCTCTCGCATCTACAAATTCGAACCGGAGCAGAACCAGTTCGCCAAATTCCAAACGGTGGAAATGCTCAACGTGTCCAAGCCGAACGACATCGAGGTGTTCCGACTCAGGGACGACTGGTTCTTCCTGATCGTGGACAGCTCCAAAGCGGGAATGTCCACCCTGTTCAAGTGGAACAACACCGGCTTCTTCCCGTATCAGTTTCTCCACGAGTGGTTCCGCGACACGGACGCGGAGTTCGTCGACCTGGACGGGAAGTCCGTGCTCATCCTGACGAGCCGTTCTCAGGTCCCCGTCATCTACCAGTGGAACAAGAGCACCCAGACGTTTGTTCTCTTTGAGGACATACCGAATATGGACGACATGGTGAGCGTGAAGGCCTTCAGGATCGACCGTGTCCTCTATCTGGCTCTGGCCTGCTACATCGGAGACTCGAAGGTCCTCAAGTGGACCGGGAAGCGCTTTGAGGAAGTTCAGGGCTTCCCGTCGCGCGGTGCGATGGTCCTCCAGCCGTTTAGCTTCAGAGATCAGAATTATCTGGTCCTGAGCAGCGACTACTCCTTCTCTCAGATCTTCAGATGGGACAAGGAGAAGCAGATCTTCATCAAATTCCGGGAGGTGTACGTCCAGTGGCCTCGTTCTTTTTCTCCGTTATCGATGGGTCAGCGCGATTTTCTCCTCGCCACCAGTTTTAAGGGGAAAACGAAGGTTTTTGAACACGTCTCGGTCGATTACAGCTGATGAGACTATGGGCACTGTGGTCTTACGTAGAGCTGGGCGATAATCAAGTTTCACTGATTTTCACCAACATTTCATTTGTTTAATTTATTGGCGCTACTGTTATATTTTTTAATTCAGTACTGTTGATAGTTTCACTGCAGAATTGCTAACATTCAGCTTTCTTTGAGCACAGCTTTCGGCCAATCAGGGCAAGCCTTGGGGCAGAAATGATTGTGGCTTCAGTTAAATAAATATACACTGTGAGTCTGGTTTAGCGCCGGTTTTTAGAAATAAATGATGACTGGCTGAGCCGTCCGTTGCTGTTTAAAGGATGGTTTACCTCGTATTTTTGTGTAGTGTTTAATATAATGAAGTTTATTTTTGTGTGAAAATCATTTTTGAATAATATGACTTTTCAGTTACAGTCCTCTGGGTAAAAGGATACGACGTGAACCAACTTGAGGTGTGTGCAGGACTGTTTTTGAAATCCTCCTCCCACAGAAAGTTTGGCCGATCCCACCGGCTTCCACCGCTGAGGTGACCAGTGATACCGAGATACCACAGATAGTTTAACTTGAGCCCATTTTAGACGCGGAGTCTTTACTGGGGTGGCTCTCTACATTGGGGCAGAATACTAATCTACATCCATTTAAAAATGCCATAACGTGGCGCCCCCTGTCTGTGTATGGCATGAGTAAATACAATCCCCGTCAGACATGGAAGCCACACAGCTATGCAGTTGTTTTTGTCGAGTCAGGCTCTGTGTTAGCTAGCTAGACTTGTTGGCGTTCCTCTGCAAACATCTGAGACACATTATATATAGAGTGCATGCTTAATATATGGTCTCCAGTCCATTATTTAATGGGAACGGGTGAAAACGTTGGTCAAGATAAGTTGCACGAAGTGATACAGGATAATGATATATCCATGTAGCGTCGTCCCAAGATTAATAGTCAAGTGCCGAAGGAATCTGGCTCCTCAGAATATGGCCGAGTTAGTCATTTAAAGCACAGCGACTCTGGCTAGGTTAAAGCTGGGTTAAACGTGGCTGTTTTTTCGTCCTGCAAGTTTCCCACGACCGTTTTATTGGGTCCCAATGGATCCCGGTCCTAAGCCACACCTCCAGTACCAACATAGTGACAAGTGATTGTACCTTGAAACCCCAGTTTAGTATCATTCTTTTCTGAGAGTATGCATTAGCAAGAGATTTAGCCAAAAAACAGAAGGTTTTTGTATTTGGAAATCATCTCTTTTGATATCGCCCAGCTCTACTCTGACGGTTATACGTTATCGAGACTAACGTCAGTTGAATCTTTCCCTGATGAACATATATGCATAATAATCCTGTCTTGGCCAGTGCAATATTATATCCGAAAATCATATGGCCTTTCCGTATCGCCTGGAAGAGGCGTAAACATGGTGCATGTCTGTATTACCCAATATGCAACGGGTTTACATTTACAGTTATATTACGAATCAGTTAGAGTGATACGGATTCGCGAAAGCATCAAACTTACAGTGTGTTTAATATTTAATCCTACAGCCGTACTTCCGCCGAATCCAAGTCTTGCTGCTCATCGTCTCCTGAGCGCGAGGGCTTTTCACGTTCTGTGTTTTTTGGTCTAACAGACTGTTACCTGCCGAGTGGGGCAATAATTTAACGCTGATTTAACGCTATGCAAGTAGAGGTAGAGGTAGAGACGCTGACCAAAAACTAGCATCGACCGCTAGCAATACTTCCTGTAGAGAATGAACGCCTTATTTATTAATGCTGCATCCACTTTATGGCTTCTGTAAAAAAAAAAAGGATTCAAAAAGCCATGTGCATTAACTGTGTGTGTGTGTGTGTGTATATATATATATAAAGAGTAAAATAAACACTGTTGTGTATCTTTTGTTGTTGTCATTTGTATGTAAATAAAAACAGAATGCAATGATTTACAAGTCTCATAAACCCGTAAGTTATTCACAATAGAACATAAAAACGTTTTAATGAAGAAATAAGGTCATTCTGAATTTCATGGCCGCAGCACGTCGCAAAAAAGTTGGGACGGAGTAACAAAAGGCTGGAAAAGTAAGTGTTATTAATAAGAAACAGCTGGAGGTTAATTGGGAACAGGTCAGTGAGATGATTGGGTATAAAAAGAGAATCTTAGAGAGGCGGAGTCTTTCAGAAGTTAAGATGGGAGAGAGGTTCACCAATCTGTGAAAAACTGCATCTACAATTTGTGGAACAATTTCAGGATAATGTTCTTCGATGTAAAATTGCGAAGACTATGAATATCTCATCATCTACAGGACTTAATATCATCAAAAAGGGTTGGAGAATCGCCAGAAATCTTGGCACAAGGGACGAAGGTGAAAATCAATACTGCATGCCCCGTGATCTTCGTTCCTTAAAAACAGGCCTGATTCTTTAATGGGAATCACTGCATGGGCTCAGAAACACCTCCAGAACTCACAGGTCTCCGTGCCATCCACAAACGCTGGTTAAAGCTCAATCACGCAAAGAAGAAGACATATGTGAACATGATCCAGATCCGCCAGCCACCATCTTCTCTGCGCCAAAGCTCATTTAGAATGGACCGAGGCGAAGTGGAAAACTGTTCTGTGGTCAGGCGAATCCAAATTTGAAATTCTTTTTGGAAACCTTGGATGCTGTGTCCTCTAAACTAAAGAGGACTAAAGAGGAGAGGGACCATCCGGCTTCGTATCAGCTCAAAAGCCCGCATCTCTGATGGTATGGGGTGCATTAGTGCCTGTGGAATGGGCGGCTTGCACATCAGGAAAAGCATCATCAATGCTGAAAGGTATATACAGGTTCTAGAGCAACATCTGCTTCCCATTCAGATTCCATCCCATCTTTACTTCTGAGAGACTCCGCCTCTCTAAGATACTCTTTTTATACCCAATCGCGTTACTGACCTGTTGCCAGTTAACCTAATTAGTTACAAAATGTTCTTCCAGCTGTTTCCTTTTAGTAACACTTACTTCTCCAGCCTTTTGTTTCCCCCGTCCCAACTTTTTTGAGACGTGTTGTGGCCATCAAATTCAAAATGACCTTATTCTGTCCTTAAAAGGTCTACATAAACATACAAATATTCTACAAGCTAATTCAATCTCAACCTTTATTTATTATGTACAGTGGTGCCTGAAAGTTTGTGAACCCTTTCGAATTTTCTACATTCCTGCAAAAATATGAACTACAACATCATCAGATTTTCACACAAGTCCTTAAAGTAGACAAAGAGAACCCGATTAAACAAATGAGACAAAAATACGCTACGTCTGCAGTTTGCTAAAGATCATGTAGACGAGCCAGAAGGCTTGTGGGAAAATGTTTTGGATGGATGAGACCAAAATAGAACAGCTTAGCTGAGATCCTCCTCTCCCCCACCACCTCTGTGCTGTCCAGAGGGCAGATCAGGACAGAACTAGCCCTTGTAACCAGTTTGTTAAAACACTTCCTGTCCCTCTCTGTGCTCCCAACTCCCCAGGAGACTACTGCATAGAAGATAGCAGATGCTACCACAGTGTCATAGAACGATTTAAACACCAAAAGACCTCAGTCTCCTCAGCAGGTGGAGACGAATTTGACTCTTTTTATACAGGACATCTGTGTTTATGGACCAGTCCGGTTTACTGTTTAGGTGAACACCCAGGAATGTGTACGTCTCCACCCTCTCGATGTCAACACCCTGGAGGTTCTCCTACGAAGGGTGACCACCATCTCCTTTGTCTTGCTGACATTGAGGCAAAGGTGGTTTAACTCACACCGGTTGACAAAGTCAGCGATGACCTCCCGGAATTCCTGATCTCCATACGCAGCAAGCTATGATGCTCTGTGTGTTCTGACTCCTTTCTATCTGAACCTTTTCAGCAGTTTGTGCTGCAGTAGCTCTTCTGTAGGATCGGACCAGACGGGCTAGCTTACTCCCTCCCTACGTGCATCAGTGACCCTGTCGCCGGATCACTGTCGTTGTAGGTACTGACCACTGCATACTGGGAACACTCCACAAGACCTACTGTTTTGGAGATGCTCTGTCCCAGTCGTCTAGACATCACATTTTGGCCCTTGTCAATGCCGTTTAGATCCTTACGCTCGCTCATTTTTCCTGCTTCCAACACGTCAACTTAAAGAACTCACTGTCCAGTTGCCGAGTATACGTCACCCCCCTCAACATCCTATCTAAAGCCCCTGGAAGCATTGCTTCTCTGACACGTCCTTTTAAAAGTCTTAGTATTTTATTGATTGGGGCGGCTGTGGTGCAGGTGGTAGAGTGGGTTGTCCACTAATCGTAGGGTTGGCGGTTTGATTCCCGGCCCGGGTGACTCCACATGCCGAAGTGTCCTTGGGCAAGACACTGAAACCAAGTTGCTCCTCATGGCAAGTTAGCGCCTTGCATGGCGGCTCTGCTATCACTGGTGTGTGTGTGTGTGTGTGTGTGTGTGAATGGGTGAATGAGACACAGTGTCAAGCGCTTTGGATAAAAGCGCTATATAAGTGCACATTTACCATTTTATTGATCTCTATTTAAAATTTTTGGTTCCGTCGAGATCCGTCTTTTCACAACGAGGACGACCGAGGGACTCGTACACAGCTATTACAAAAGGTGCGAACATTCACTGGTGCTCGAGAAGGCAACACGATACATTAAGAGGCGGGGGGGTAAACTTTTGAACAGGACGTATATATATCGTATAATAATCACATCACACACCTCCGCATGGAAAACGAACCCCGTGCGAATAGGGCTTAAGGTGAAAGGACATTGTCGGGTTCTGCATAGCACCTTTAATGGTTCCTCCAGTGGGACGAACCAAAGACCGCTTTAGGTTCCTATACCTAAGATTTTTTTTTATTTTTTATTTTTTTGTCCTTGATGTACAATAACATCCGAGTATTTAAACCGCATGGATTCGGACGCACCCTCTTTTCTAGGGTTTTGCCTTGGCACACTCTGTAGGGGAGAAGTGTGTGAATTGGGACGCGCCCACAGGAAGTGATGCACTGCCTGGTGATGGAGCTGTCTTCTGTGACTCATGGTGGGTGAAGATGCTTACCTGGCGACGCGTTCGGGGTTCTCCTGCGTGCTTGGTGTAATCGAGGAGGCGAAATGGATCCTTCCAGAAGAAGTGAGAGCGACTGGCAAGGGCTAGTGAACGAGGTGAGAGCAGTGAAGCCAGTCAGCTGATTACTGGAATAACATTCACCTAGAGAGAGAGAGAGAGAGAGAGAGAGAGAGAGAGAGAGAGAGTGTGTCCACTCATCACGACATCAGATCCAAAAAGAAAAGCGCTGTGTTTCATTCTTCAACGCAGTGACATTGTAAACCTTTCATGATCCGATCGGCTTTGATGAAAAGAAAATCATTTATCTTAAAGAGAAAATGTCCAACACACACAGAGAAGTGAACCGGAGCCACTGAAGAGGATTCTGGAAATCTCCATCATGACCATTAAAGTCATGGAACCGAGATACAGCTGATCACACACACACGCGCGCGCACACCACACACACACGCACACACACACACGCACACTCTCACACACACAAACGCTCACACACACACACACTCACACACAAACACACACTCACTCACACACACACTCACTCACTCACTCACACACACGCACACACACACACACTCACACTCACTCACACACACACACACACACACACTGGGAACTCTTCCGTGTCTCTGAGGTGGAAAGGTAAATCTTTTGGACCTATAGTGTGTATCTGGTGAAACGTTAAAGCTTTAAAGCTTAAATGATTTGAAGACCTAGGGTGGGTTATTTATTGATTTATTGATTGATTTATTTATTTCATTACGTGCCTAGAATGTTATGCTGCATGTTAAATATCACAGATGGATAGTAAATGTCTAGGAGCACCACAAAGCATCGTACCTGAAATGAGAAAAGAAATACATTCATATGTTCAGAATGATCTTCCAGTGTGTTTATACACCAACACAATGAACGTTCAGATCTAAAATATTCCACGCTGACCAACAAAATGAGTCGAACGTCACGCGGTTCAGACACGGCTGAGGTGTTCAAAATAGTCCGGTTGTACGTTGAAATCTGGCACAAAACTATCGTCATCTTTTACATTTCACTTGGGATTTCGTGTCAGAAGTTTGAAAAGGTGTAGCAGAGACTGTAAGAATGAGAAATGATCTCTAGAGGCAACAGAACCCTCGATCATGGCTTGTGTACAATTACAGTAACTCTCTCGAGTGATTTTTTTTGTGGGGGCGGGGGGGAAATAAATGTGGACACTGTGCACGAAAGGGTTCATTCGTTTTTAGAGACAGATTATGCACCGTAACTGATTTTTTGAAGGTATAAAGTACCCAAGACCTGTTTCCACCTGTGTATAGAAATGATCCACACACACACACACACACACACACACACACATTTAAAGCGGATTAAATCCAACCGCGTCGTGTTTCTGGTAGTTTCAGTAATCGGTCATTCTGAATGCTGAACAGATTTTAATCGCATGCGTTTTGTCACACACATCGATAAAACGCTTCTGTGGTGAACGATCCTGCAATCTGATTGGTGGATAACGACTCGCATGCAAATCAGCTCACTACATTCAGCGATCATACTCCGGTTGTTTCTGGAATAATTCTGAGGTCTCTTTCCATTTTCGGGTTTTTTATGAATATAACGCGTTTAGGAGTTGTCGTTGTCACGACGCCGCTTCTGGATTGACGTACAGTATTGTAATGGGACTTGTAGAGACGGGTGTGTTTACACTGGAATATCAGAGCCATTATATTTGAGTAGAGATCGGATTAAAATCAGGTTTAAATGTCTTTTACACCTACATCTCGATCTTCACAGAATCCTGATACTCGACATGCAGGAGCTGGCGTAATGCTTGACATCACTTATCGAGTATCGGATCTGTAGAATATCCAGAGATAATAAAGGGGTGTGCAAACATTTTGAACTGGGTGGTATAAATGGTCACATGACCAGAGCCATTATCTTCCTCTTCTTCTTCTTCTTATTACTACCTTATTACAGCTGGTACAGATTTGCATATGATATTTGGGTGTAGTATTATATTACTAATGATACGACAAATATCTAGACACACACACACACACACACACACACACGTGGAAGCCTGTGTATCCATGGGTTTTTGTAAATATATATTACTCCACATTTAGACTAAAAACTGTACTGCATGTATACTACAGTATATTTAAGCCACGCCCCCTTGTAGCTCTAATGAACCCTGAACATATAACATACACCTGACTGGACAGATAATATCACATAATGGACAGCTACAACTCTTTCACAGAAACACAGGCCAGTGTTTGTACCTGAGGGTGTGTGTGTGTGTGTGTGTGTGTGTGTGTGTGTGTGTGTGTGTGCGCGTGTTTAATGGGTCTTTTGTTTCTGCCGCTTCAGCCCTGAGGGGAAATTGCTAATGAAAACATGAGTGTTTCCTTCCTGCACTCAGTTCCTGGTGTGTAAGAGAAAGCTGGAGAGTAAGAAGGAGGCGCTGCTGATTCTGTCCAAGGAGCTGGATACCTGCCAGCAGGAGCGGGACCAGTTTCAACTCATGGCCAACCAGCTGCGAGAGCGCCACCAAGGGCTGAAGAAAAAATACCGAGAGCTTATTGTGAGTGATTCAGGTTTTTTATGTTCTATTTAACATCTAAAGCTTACTTTTTAATTTTAATGCTACAGTTGAGATAAATACACAGAATAATTCAAGTTTATATCGATCTGTTAATTCGTGTTTATTTACTTAAACAATAATAACTCCTTTTTTCACCACTATTACTTTTTTCCTTTCTTAAACTAACTAACTGCTTAACTTAAAAGAAATAACTCACTTTAATTTATATAAACAAATAAAAACTAATCTAAACTTAAAATACTCACTACTTACCTAATAAACAACTCACTAAAACAATAAAACAACACTAAAACAACACACAACACATTACTAATAACTACTGATGTGTTGCTATTCACGGTTCACGAATTAAACAGATCTAATGTCTACTGACTCACTGCTTACCTGATGAACTGACTCACTGCTGATCTGATGTACTGACTCACTGCTGATCTGATGTACCGACTCACTGCTTACCTGATGTACCGACTCACTGCTGATCTGATGTACCGACTCACTGCTGATCTGATGTACCGACTCACTGCTGATCTGATGTACCGACTCACTGCTTACCTGATGAACTGACTCACTGCTGATCTGATGTACCGACTCACTGCTGATCTGATGTACCGACTCACTGCTGATCTGATGCACTGACTCACTGCTGATCTGATGTACTGACTCACTGCTTACCTGATGAACTGACTCACTGCTGATCTGATGTACTGACTCACTGCTTACCTGATGAACTGAATCACTGCTGATCTGATGTACTGACTCACTGCTGATCTGATGTACCGACTCACTGCTTACCTGATGTACTGACTCACTGCTGATCTGATGTACCGACTCACTGCTGATCTGATGTACCGACTCACTGCTTACCTGATGTACCGACTCACTGCTGATCTGATGTACTGACTCACTGCTGATCTGATGTACCGACTCACTGCTTACCTGATGAACTGACTCACTGCTGATCTGATGTACTGACTCACTGCTGATCTGATGTACCGACTCACTGCTTACCTGATGAACTGACTCACTGCTGATCTGATGAACCGACTCACTGCTGATCTGATGTACTGACTCACTGCTGATCTGATGTACGATTTTTTATATATTTTTTTTTTTTTTTTTTTTTTTTTTTTTTTTTTTCATTTATTCCGACTCACTGCTGATCTGATGTACCGACTCACTGCTGATCTGATGTACTGACTCACTGCTGATCTGATGTACTGACTCACTGCTGATCTGATGTACTGACTCACTGCTTACCTGATGTACCGACTCACTGCTGATCTGATGTACTGACTCACTGCTGATCTGATGTACTGACTCACTGCTTACCTGATGTACCGACTCACTGCTGATCTGATGTACTGACTCACTGCTTACCTGATGTACTGACTCACTGCTGATCTGATGTACCGACTCACTGCTTACCTGATGTACTGACTCACTGCTTACCTGATGTACCGACTCACTGCTGATCTGATGTACTGACTCACTGCTGATCTGATGAACTGACTCACTGCTGATCTGATGTACTGACTCACTGCTTACCTGATGTACCGACTCACTGCTGATCTGATGTACCGACTCACTGCTTACCTGATGTACCGACTCACTGCTTACCTGATGTACCGACTCACTGCTTACCTGATGTACCGACTCACTGCTGATCTGATGTACTGACTCACTGCTTACCTGATGTACCGACACTGCTTACCTGATGTACTGACTCACTGCTGATCTGATGAACCGACTCACTGCTGATCTGATGTACTGACTCACTGCTTACCTGATGCACCGACTCCTTGCTTACCTGATGTACCGACTCACTGCTTACCTGATGTACTGCTGCACTGACTTACTGATGTACTGACTCACTGCTTACCTGATGTACCGACTCGATGAAGCACTGATTCACTGATGCATTATTTTCTTGGATACACTGACTCACTGATTACTGACTCACTGAAGTACTGACTCACTGTTGCATTGTCTCACTAATTTACCGATGTACTGACTCACTGATTCACTGGAATTCTGACACATTGATTCATTGACGCATTGTTTTCTTCGACACATTGGCTCACTGATGCACACCGACGGACGTGCACTGATCCGGTGATTCACACCGGCACCGGTTCACTTTGGCAGTCGTTGCCTTGGTGATGATTCACTTTGCCCTGATTCACCAGTTCACAGATGCAGTGACTCACTGTGTTCTTTTGTCTTCAGGACGGTGACCTGACATTACCTCCAGAAAAAAGGAACCAAGTGTGTACCTTTCATCTCTGCCTCATTTTCGGAACAGTTTCTTGTTAGTTCCTGTAAACTACAATACTTCTGTAGGTAATATCTCTCGCCGCGTTAGTGATGGAGTCGGTCTGGTGCTCGAATCTTTTTCTAGGCGAATTTAGCGCAGCTGCTGCGTGATGCTCAGGAGAAGAACAGGAAGCTGAGCGATGAACTGAAAGAGCTGAAGCAGCGATTAGTAGAGGTTCACGGTGACAACAAGGTGCACACACTCACAGTTACTGTTTTATAATGAACTCGAATGTAATGAAAGAAGGATAAGAAGCAGCTAATTCAGTGAGAACAAAGGAAGTCCCAGTTAACTAACCCGGAGTGTGTCTGTGCACAGCTGCTGAGGATGACCATCGCTAAACAGCGTCTCGGCGACGAAGAGGTCGGAGTTCGCCACTTCCTGGCCCACGAGAGGGAAGATCTCGTACTGCAGCTGGAAAAAGCTCGAGAGCAGGTGATCCTCATCCTTCTGCTCACATACACGAGCTGTGACTGTGAAGTGTAATGTGGAAAAGCCACAAAGTGTAACCTCCTCTGTACTGAAGAACTTAAAGTGCACCTATTACAGTTTCTCAAATGTTCCCTTTCATGTAGCGTGTTCTATACAGAGCTGTGTGTGAATGTAAAAAACGTCCGCAAAATGTTTTCAAAAATCCAAGCGCAGGACAGACGGAGAGTCATCGACTCCCGAAAGAAGGAATCGATTCTGAACAGCTGAATCGAGTCGTCCGTGATTCCAGACTTCACTTCCTGTACTGACCTACGTAGGTGCGTAACAAAAAGCCCCGCCTCTGGTCTTCATCGGCGGCTCGCTGACAGCGGTAGACCAATCACGACAGACTGGGACGTCTGACCAATCAGAGCAGAGTACGCCCTCTGAAAGGAGGAGTTTAGAACGAATCATTTAGGACGGATCGTTGAACGAGTCGTTTGTGACACTGGGGGGTTTGGGGGGGTTTATGCTGCAGTTTAAATGATGAGCACGTTTGCGTGTAAACCTATCGTATGAGACCTTTTAAGACATAATTAGGCGCGTTTCAAAACCATTAATAGGTGCGCCTTAAAGTTTCACTCTGTTACGAAGTGCTGACACTGGAGACTCCTTCCATAAACCAGTCAATTAAATAGACGGCTGCTCACAGATTTATACACACTCGCTTTTTTTTAAATCCGTCGATGTGACGCGTCCACCGTACGAGTCCCTGTGAACGAGCTGTTGCTATGGAGACGGTAACGTGTCAGAGCGAGCGCAGGAATGTAAACCTGCGCTCATGTCAGAGCTGCTGTTATAGAAAACGAATCGACACCTTCTGACCAATCAGGATCCAGAATTCCACAGTACAGCGTGACCTGTGAGAGGTCCTAGTGAATAGTACGGTATTCTCACGGTCATGCCGCTAACATTATGTAAGCAGCTCGATTATTTCACAACACAAACGGATCACGTGATGCGTGATCAGAGTTGGGCGTGTCTGATTGCACCTCCCGTCGTGAAAAGTCACTACAGTGGCGGGATCTGTGTAACGGTGCGTACGCACACTGACTGTGTTTCCGGTGCAGAACTCGGAGCTGGAGCAGAGCGTGAAGGTGGCGATGGACGAGCTGCAGGATGTGCGGGCGGAAAGAAACGTGTATCAGGAGAAAGCTCGCCGCCTCAACGCCGAGCTCAACCACATCCTGAGACACCACGACGGCCGGATCATGGACGTGGACGCTCTGTGTATGGAGAACAGGTGAGTGTCGCTGCGGAGTATGACGCATGCTGTAGAAACCTGATCACATGAGCACCGGGAGCCAAGAGTCTGTGTCCCCTGGGTAGGAGGGGCATACTCTCTCTCCCTGTCGCTCATGAACGCATGAGGAATGTGGAAGAGGCTGGACAGCGCGTTGCTGCGACGCAGTACTTCGAACAGGTGCTTCACGTGACTGGGAGGAACCTCCCCGGTTTCACAGCAAACGAATCAGAAATATTGGCACTAGATGGGCTTTCATCGGCGTACCGGCGTTCGACACGTTCACACCAAAAACTGTCAATCCCTCTGATCTCAGTAGTGGACGGAGAAAAGACAATGCTGCCTCTCTTACTGCACACGTGGAACTATTGTGTCGTTGCTGATGTAGAACGTTTGGACGACTTTCTCGCAGTGCAATCGATATTTCAGTTTAAACGATATTTCTGATGCGATTCCGTAGCTCTCTGATGAGATGATGATGATGATGATGATGATGGTATGGCGAGGATCATAACTTCTTGATTGCGTTTCGCAGATATCTCCATGAACGCTTTGTCCAGCGTCAGGAAGAAGTCTGTCTCCTCAGAACCAATTTGATGAAGTACAAGGTCAGTGGGGAACCGAGTAACGATGAGACGCACACAACGCCGCTCAAAAGTTTGTGGACACCCGACGGAAACGTTTCTTTTGATCTGAAGGCGTGTGATTGAATGTTTGAAACCGGCGTCGCAGACAGACGTATAATCGCCCCGACGTGCTCGTTTCTTTTCGTTAGGAGAAACGTGTGCGGCGTAGAATCCTCTCGGGGAAATTCCTCAAGAGATCGGGTGAGAAAACGGCAAGAATACACTCGTGGAAATTCTAGGCAGAAAGGCTGGGTACTTTGAAGATGCTAATTTAAATCGTTGAAATTATTTTTGATTTATTTGGGATTTTTTTGATTTATTTTTTTTATCACAACATCGTTCCATTTTGTCGTACTCCAGAGTGTCGATGACTTTAGAGGAATAATAAAGTGTGGGGAAAAAGAATGAGTGTGTGTAAACTTTTGAGCGGTAGTGTAAATCACTACACATTCCATCAAATATTACAATAAGACCGTTTCCCTTTTACAGGAGGTAAACCGTCCGTGAGCTGAATAATAAAGACTTCTGCTTTACCTGATCGAGTTTCTCCTGCTTGTGTTTGTCTGCAGAGTGCGCTGGAGAGCAGGAAGAACTGTAAAGTGTATGGCAAGGCCAACAGTAGTGCACTAACAGGAGTGCTCTCAGCTAAACAAGGTAGAGAACGAGACACAGCCATCACAAAGTGCTGCTCAGGCGATCAGGAGATCCACACGGTCCATTCCGCCATCAGTTATTTGATCACACTGCAATATACTAATAAGCAGAGGGACACCGACTGAGGGGCAGGGGTGGAAAAATTTCAAAAGCCACCTGGAATTCCTTTCCCCCCCCCCGTACTGTAGAGGCACCCTAGAGGGCACATTTTCTTGCACGTAGGAGAACCTAGAGGGCACTTCGGATGTAAGGGAACCCTACAGGGTACTTCATTATGTTTTCTCGCACTGAGGGGCATACTAGATGGTACTTCATCACATATTCTTGAACAAAGGGGAACCACAAAGGGCATTTTATCATGGTTTTTTTTTCCCCATTCGAAGGGCAGCCATGAGGGCATTTCATCACGTTTTTTTCACTGTATGGGAACCCTAGAGGCCACTTCATGACATTTTCTTAATTGTAGGGGTATCCTAGAGGGCACTTTATCACATTTATTCACAGGTAGGACCGTCCTAGGGGGCATTTCATCCTGTTTTCTTGCAGGTAGGGGCTTCCTAGAGGGCATCTTATCATGTTTTCTCACACGTAAGGGCATCCTTGAGGGCATTTCACCATGTTTTCTCACATGTGGGTGCATTCTAGAGGGCACTTTTTCCACATGCTCTCACAGGTAGGATCATCCTGGAGGGCACTTTTTCCACATGCTCTCACAGGTAGGGGCATCCAAGAGGGCACTTCGTCATGTTTTCTCACATGTAGGGGAATCCTAGAGGGCACTTCATCACGTTTTTGTGTGCAGTTCAGGAGCTGCTGCTGTCCGAGGAAAACGGCTGCAGTCTGCCCGTGACGCCGCAGTCCATCAGTGACCTGAAGTCTTTAGCCACAGCGCTGCTGGAGACCATTCACGAGAAGAACATGGTCATTCAGCACCAACGCCAGACCAACAAGTGAGTGTCCGTACCCAACTGTGGAGATACGGAGAGCGTGTAGCTGGCCTTCTGACACCTCACAATGCTCATGTGCACCTCATGTGTACGAGTCGCTCGTTTAAAGCAGTCAGCGGTTCAGTAGATCCGATCCAGACCTGAACATAGAGTTAGAAGAAAGTGAAGTGTTGTTCTGAGCATCTGGACCTGTCAGAAATCTCAGAGAATTCCGAATCTGTGCTGACGCACCTGATATTGACTCTCTTTTACGACGCTCCTCTGTTCCTACTACGCTCAGACAAAGGCTGAATAAATCAGATATGTTCTTGGTTGTGGAATCGAGACGCTTGATGTCATGTGTAGTGAGATCAAATCGATGCGTCATGTGACTGTTTGTTTGTTGTGCGATGAACAGGATTCTGGGGAACAGAGTAGCGGAACTGGAAGGGAAGCTGAAAGCCCTGGAGATGTCTGGACTGTGGAGTTTGCCTGGTAATCGCACGTTTACAACCAGTGAGGTTTCTAATAACTGCTACGCGTAACCCGACTCTGAACACCCGCAACTTTCCCGTGTGTAAATACCGATCTATCACGTGAACACAAGTTGCAGATCCTGAATACGGATCCGGTATGTTGATCTGTGTACGTTGGAATGATCAGGAATCGATAGTGCGGTATGGCATGGATATTGTTGAGAGATTATTTCTGTACCGTGACTATCCTGCCTTTTATAAACTGCCTCTTTTCTCTCTTTTTTTCCCCCCCTACCTTCTCCTGTCCTGATGAAACATAGGCCTTACGTATAACGTGTCTGTGGGACTGGGGAGTATGTTTTCTTCTTCTGCTTCTATATTTCTTTTTCATCTTGGCGTCAGTCCGTGTTTATCCACACACCTGCTTCTGTTTTCACGTGTTCATATCCTAACACCACACTGCTGTATAATGACCTGCGGTAGTGATTAGTGATGGGCTGAATGGGTGTGATTGATTGACAGGTGGAAGAGATGTGATTATTCTGAGTGAACACCAGCCAGTCCAGACGTCGGTGGGGCATGCGGTCCAGCTGCAGCACGGCTCTGTGGGTGAGGCCATGCGTCATATATATCTATCTATATATAATGCGTATTTGCCTTAATTCTGTATCCTACACGTTTTTGTCGCCTCCCGCAGCCTTTAGTGGGCATTACACCGGACACTTGAGGGAGGTTCAGTTTAGTTCTTCTGAGAGATCTGACCTCGCTGCTGCTACATAATACAATGTCTGTGTTACTGTTATAGTCGTAGTGATGAAGTGGAGAGTGTGCTTTGACCGTGTGCTGTTACCATAGAAACGATTACGTGTTCGAACGAGCGCATTAATATGAACATGCTGCGCTACTGTCAGAGCCGCTGTTCTATCACGCCGTGATCGTATCGTTTCAGGAGACGAGGAGGTAGTGACCGGAGTGGAAGTGACCGAAGACACGGCTCTCACTGCTGAGGATTTTTCCAGGCCGCCTCCTCCTCCTCCTCCTCATCATCACCACCACGGCGCGGTCTACTTAAAACACACGCGCACACCCGGATCCAGCGAACATCCTCCCACGGAAACCAACACCAGCTCAGAGAAGAGTCCTGTGGAGAGAGTAACGTACAGTTACGAGCCAGAAACGTTAGACCGTGAGGAAGATCTGGCAACCCGCGACCATGGGCGCACAAGTACGACTCCAGCAGAGGATGCTGGGAAAGAGGGTGGAGCGCCGGTCACGTGCTCTGAGGATAGTCCTGATATTCAGGATGGATCAGAGAGAGACCTGAGCAGCGTGTCAGTGTGTGATGCAGACGGCACAGAACCGTCTGATCCCAGAACAGTAGAGAGTACCGAGAACGGGACGGAATCAGAGCCTCCGGATCAGAGCACGTAGAACGCAGAACTCTTAAACACCGGATCAAAGCTTCTACACGTTTATCGCGGTTTGCAATGTTGCCACGGTATCTTTACTAAACATCGGATTTCTCCGAGATAAGAGACGGGGTGTTCAGACGCGTTTACGATAAGATCACGCTTTCGTCGCCTTCACACCGTGCTTGGCGACTCTTGATTTGAAACATCGGCTGCGTCGTGCGTTTCCCGTCCCGTGTCGGTTACGCAGAAGGAGCGCACGTTTACAAAAATCGGACACTTTTTATCTCAGGTCCATAAACACCGTTGAACATCGCGACGATATTTCAGAATTTCCAACAGTGGTGTGCAGGTCGCTAACGAGTCGGCTCGTCGAAACGAATCTTTTAGGCGAGTCGACTCACACGGGAGCCCTTTTTGCTTTTGCTCTTCCAGTGCAGTCGAATCGCAGTCTCTCGTGGATTGTAAGATTTCAGGACATGAATTCAGCCACAGTTGGAAAACGAAGAACAGTTCCTGGTCAAAACTATTGCAAAAGTTTTGATCAGAAGTGAGGAGTCATTTGGGAACTGGAAGAGTCGACTCTTATAAAGCGTTGTGTTTATTATTCGCGTTCTAACACAAACCAGAGGAATGATATCGATGCGTTTAAACATGTTCGCTTTTTGCCTTCGGTTTGGATTGAGAGAGTCATTAATACATTACATTACATTCACGGCGCTTGGCAGACGCCCATCTCCAGAGCGGCTTACGTTTATCTCATTCATACAGCTGAGCAGTTGAGGGTTAAGGGCCTTGCTCAAGGGCCCAGCATTCTCCTATACCAGCACGTCCCCGAGTGTTCTATTCCTCTCGATTCCAATTGTTTATTCATTCAAACGACGCCACGTATCGTTTATCCGTTTATAGTCACGTTTACCGCTGTGGAACGTCCATGAAGCGGGTTCTCCCGTACGTTCTAGTTACAGCAGATACAGCAGATACGGTCGTATCGTCATCGGCTTCTCTTGTCCGCGGCCTCGACGTTAATAAGACGAAAGAACTCGGCTGACTGATGTACCTCGGACCGTTACAACGCACTGACACTGGAGACTCCTTCCACGCTGCATAAATGCTAAAGTAAACGTCTCCTGATGGTGAAGTCACCGTAGTAACTTTCACAAGAGGGTTTTTTTTTTCTAAAAACCCGTTTATGCGGAGCGTCCGCCGTACAACGGCTGTGAATGAGCCGTTAATACAGGACGTTATCTTAATACGCTGAAAGTTACTGAATTCATTCATTAATCAACCCCTTCTGACCAATCAGACACCAGAATTCAACCGTGTCGTCCTTTTATGAGACTGTGATGCTTTTTGGTTCATTAAAGCAGCGTCTGTTTCACCCCTCGCCGTGGTAACGTTGTAAACCGTATCATATGTAAATAAATAAATCAATCGATCAATCTCAGCACACGCTGCGTTCTCGCACTGAACGTTGTTCTCATTTCAGTACCCGACTGTTTTCTGTCTTCCCCACACGAGAAAGCCGAGTCTAAGCACTAGTGTGTTCTTTTGATTTCGTCTTGTTTTCTCAGCTGCTCCTGAGGGCGTGACTGGAACGCTTGTGTTTACTGCATCACGTTATTATTTGGACGATTTTTTTCACGTACGCAGGATTACGTCTGTTTTAAGCGAACGCTGATGTCTGGGGAGGGATTCACGGTTCCTCTTACAGGAAATAATGGATCAGATGTTGTGGTTTTTTTTTCTTTTCTAGGGACGCCTCGATAACGCGCTCGTTTACGGCGGCATCTCATACCAGGTGATACTGTGTGGCGTGATCCTAGTGTACGTTAGCGCGCTAAGGAACAGACGACTGCGACGTGGACATGTTTCACGATTCATGATCAAAACAAAGCAGACTGTAAATCTCGAGAGGAGGAACTAGAGCATCTACAAGTGACTTAAGAAACGTCTTGAACATAAAACTAGATGAGAAACAATGTCTACGTTTACATGGACAGCAGTAATCTAATTATGGACCTTATTCTGAATAAGACAATATTCTGATTAAGGTGTTTACACGAGTCGCTTTTAGAATACTCCTTTGATGTTACGTGTTATAGAAGATAGACGGATTAACGGCACACGTCATTACATCTCCACGTCCCTCCGTCCCACGACCCTCCAGAATTCACGTATCGACATACAGTTGGTCTTCGTTATGGGACCGTGTACAGTTTTGGGTGTTTTTATTTGTAATTTTACGAACGCTTCAAGTGCGGTTCATTATTTGTCGTGCTGTACGCGCTAATAGACGACTGCTCGAAGCCGTGGGCTGCGTCCCAAACCGCGTACTTACCGTCTATATAGTAGCCAACATGTATTTCTTCTACTATATAGTATATAGAAATACGCATAACCGTGTACTTACCTTCTATCGGCCTATATTCGGTAAGTACGCGGTTTGGGACGCAGCCGTGTTCTCGTTCGCCGTCAAACGGTCGAGCGCTGCCGTGTGTATATGTACGTGTCCTGTCTCACAATGCGGTGAGAACGTCCACACGACGTTAATAGTGTGATTAAGGCGTGTACGTGTCTGTAACGCACGTCGATAACGCGACTAAAACAGGAACACTCCACACGTCTTAATCCCGTCTGTGTTTACTCCGAGTATGACTATCGGATTAAGGTCATTACAAATTGCTGTTTACATGCTCGTTTCTTAATCAGAATATTGTCTTAATCTGTTTAATATTGGATTATTGTTGTCCATGTACGTACTGAATGTCTACAGATGATGCTAGGTCTGTTCGAGTACGTTTTTCTTGATGATCAGCTGTATGGTCTTGGCCACTGTGCTGCAGCTCAGTGTCAGGGTCTTGGTGATCTTCTTCTAGCCTAGGCCATCTTTATGTAGAGCAACAAGTCTTTTTTTCAGATCCTCAGAGAGTTCTTGGCCATGTTGAACTTCCAGTGACCAGTATGAGGGAGTGTTAGAGCGATGACACCAAATTTAACACACCTGCTCCCCATTAGCAGCTGAGACCTTGTAACACTAACAAGTCACATGACACCGGGGAGGGAAAAATGGCTAATTGTGCCCAATGTGGACATTTTCACTTAGGGGTGTACTCACTTTTGTTACCAGCGGTTTAGACATTAATGTCTGTGTGTTGAGTTATTTTGAGGGGACAGTAAATGTACACTGTTACACAAGCTGTACACTCACTACTTTACATTGTAGCAAAGTGTCATTTCTTCAGTGTTGTCACGTGAAAAGATATCATCACATATTTACACACGTGTGAGGGGTGTACTCACTTTTGTGAGACACTGTAGCTCGAGTAGACACCATGGTAAGTCATTATTTTTAAATCATTAACCAGATTGTGTTATTTTATACTATGTAGGAGATTATAATACTTTACTGTGAAAGTGTAGAGTACTTAACCAGTAATTTACACATGAAGTTTATTAATAAACCAAATCTCTCCGTCTCCTAACAGTGGGGTTCTGAGAGAACTGTAACTAAAGAATACAATTATTATTAAAAGTGATGATGATGTATTTCACAAAGAGAAAAGCCTCGTTAAAATCCCAAGTGTTACTGAAGATAAATAATTGAGGTTGAAGCGGTTCAGCTGATGACGTGGGTCCTGTGGTGTACTGATGGAAATCTGTTTAAAGCCGACGCTTTAGTAAAGTTGACGCCCTGAGATCACACGTGGTTCTCCTGAGGCACCATAGAGCAGTGGTCCCCAACCCCCGGGCCGCGAATCCGGTCATTTGTTACCGGGCCGCACAGAAAGTATAAGTAACTTGCATTATTTCCGTTTTATTTATGATCTGAGTCTGAACGATGTTTTCTTTGAAGAATGACCGGATTCTCTCCGTTACATCCTTCTACGACTCACTCCTGACGCATGTCAACACGCTTGTCTCGGTCACGTGATACGTTGAAGCGTTACCATAGCGACCAGAGAGCGTCAATGGGGGAGAGAGGATGTTACTCATGTTATGTTGTTTAGCGTGATGTGACGAGGACGCTGCTAATAAAGTTGCGATTTCACGTTGGATTCACGTTTATTATTAGATTTTTTAAATCCCTCAGTTTTTATGCCGGTCCTATCATTTTATTTTGTTGTATTTATCCGCCACACCTTAAAGGCCGGTCCGTGAAAATATCGTCCGATATTAAACCGGTCTGTGGCGCAAAAAAGGTTGGGGACCGCCGCCGTAGAGCACAAACTGTAATACTAATAGAGGGATTTAAGAGGGTCGGGAGTTCAACAGCACCACACACTGGTCACGACGTGTAACTGCTACCACAGGAATAAACAAACACCGAAAGAAATAAATTAGGAATAAAAATGTTTTAATCATCACTTCAGACCAGTTTAAAAAAAAAACAAAAACAAACACCAAACAATTCATGTATTTACATTCATGTGTTCTTTCTTGTTTTGTTCCTCATATTTATATACATATATATTTACATACAATATTTACAGAAATGTTAATGTGTGTGTGTGTGTGTGTGTGTGGGGGGGGGTTAATAAGAAAGACAATAACAACACTAATATGAGTCGTATTAATATCGTGAATGATTAATTATTAATAATATGGACAGTGTAATGTATATATTTATATAGATCTGTATGTACATGGCGAGTGGAGAACGAACCGAAGACGAGACGCGACACAAATAATATCCACTGTTAAATAATTTAAGTGTAAACTGAGGTGTTACGTGTGGTTACGCGTTTCATATCAATAAAGTCTGAAGAGTAGAAACATCTCACACACACACACACACACACACACACACACACACACACAGAAGTAAAGCTCATTTAATCAACCTCGTTAAGCAACGATTACACACACCTACGCAACCCAGAACCCGCTCTAAACGCTCTGTTAGAATATCTCAGCTACTGCTCTAGTACCAGAACCCGCTCTAGAACCTGTTCTGGAACCGATACTCCGTCAGACATCCCGTTAGAATGTCCGAGCTATGATTCCAGAACGACGACCCACTTTAGACGTTCTGTTTCTGAAGTATCCGAGCGACCGTTCGAGAACCAACACCGATTAAAACCACCTCTTGGAATGTCTGAGATCCTGCGCTAGAACCAGAACCCACTCTAAAAGGTGCTGACATAACTACTAAACTACTTGTCTAGAACCAGACCCTGCTCTAAATATCCACGCTACAGTTCTAGAACCATCTAGGGATCTACATTCGACTCATTAGAATGTCTCAGTTTCTGATCTAGAACCAGGACTGACGCTGTTACTACGGTTGTATAATCAAGGACTCGAACTGACTCGAACTCGATCGGACGTCCTGAGCGGCGAGCTGAAGGCCCTATAGCACGAACACCAACCGTTCTAAACATCCTATCAGAGGGTCTGGAGCTGCTGTTCTAGAACCAACACCGTTTTAAAACGCCCTATTAAAATGTCCCAGCTATTGTCCCAGAACCCGAAAACAACAATGTTGTAAATGTTCTTTTTGAACTACTGTCCTGGAATCAAAAACGGACTCCTTCATAAACATTTAAACTGCTGTTCTAGAACTAGAACCACTATTCTAAACACACCGTTCAAATCATTAAGC
>CM022755.1:37484408-37490713 GCA_012411365.1 Ameiurus melas
CTTCTCTTCAGCACCACGACACACGCACACCTCCTCCCTTTCTGGGTGGCGTAGTGGCTGGAGGAGGGCGGGGCTTTTGGGAGGGGCTTGTGAGCAGGACTCTTTCTGGTTGGAGAAACGAAGGAGGAGGAGGAGGAGGGCCGGGACTGTTGTGCGGGGGTATAACACGACTTCTCGGTGGTTGCGATTGTGCCCTGAGGCAAAGGAAGAGGACGAGGAGGATGAAGGCGAGAAGCGTGGAGATGAGGCAAGTGGGCGGAGCCTTGCGATTTTAACATGGCTACGTACGTCTGGTTGGTGGGCGTGGTGTTTGTCTAGATAGGCGCAAAGAGAGGCGGTAATATCGCGCCGCAGTACACACAACACTGCTTGTGCATCATAGGGCCCATGCCTCTACCTGCACTGACATTAACGGTGCTGCCCCCTACTCCAGCGGGGGCGGGGCATTTAAACACAGGCCTGGATGGTGCAGGAGGCTGAGGGGGACACAAGGGCAGGGAGTGGGGCAGAGGCTGGGACGGAGGTCTGCCCGGTGGCCTGTGAGGCAGGGGATGCGGCAGTTTCCTCTTAGAGTTGTTAGAGTTAGCATTAGCGTTAGCCGCGGCCGAAGAGGACAGTTTGCGATGCTTTTTGCGGCGACGGGGCGTCCGGCTGCGCGGCTCTGCATCGTCCGAATCGCTGAGCTCTGAGTGAGAGAGCTGAGAGGATTTCGGAGAGAGAGACCAGGATGGAGTGACATAATCTGAAACGGGACCAGGCCCAGACTCCTCCTCCTAAACAGAATGAGAGCGACAGAGAGAGAGAGAGAGAGAGAGTGACAGAGAGAGAGAGAGAGAAAGAGAGAGAGAGTACACTTACATGTATAAAAAAAAACTGAAGATAGAAATCAAAACACGATGGACACAAACAGAAAAGTGGCCTTTACGAAACAGTTATATTATACTGGGTTCACGGACGGACAGAAGGAGGGGCGCAAATAAAGAAAATAAGAAACAGAAAGAGAGATTATGTGCATGTGTAGAGATTAAATGTCCTTCTGCCATCCTGACCCCGCCCCTTCCCCCAACTACTCTGGTTACGCTATGCTATTAGCCGCTATTAGCTATAGCTTCACAATCCGGAGAGCTCAAATTGAAGAAAACCTCAGATTTACTCTAGAGGAGGCATCGGCTACCATCGCCATCCACCATCTCACCAAGTTCAGAGTAGAGTAACCTAGCTCAGATATTCTGTATAACTCTATAAACTAGCTCAGATATTCTGCATAACTCTATAAACTAGCTCAGATATTCTGTATAACTCTAAAAACTAGCTCAGATATTCTGTATAACTCTAAAACTAGCTCAGATATTCTGTATAACTCTATAAACTAGCTCAGATATTCTGTATAACTCTATAAACTAGCTCAGATATACTGTATAACTCTATAAACTAGCTCAGATATTCTGTATAACTCTATAAACTAGCTCAGATATTCTGTATAACTCTATAAACTAGCTCAGATATTCTGTATAACTCTATAAACTAGCTCAGATATACTGTATAACTCTATAAACTAGCTCAGATATTCTGTATAACTCTATAAACTAGCTCAGACATACTGTATAACTCTATAAACTAGCTCAGATATTCTGTATAACTCTATAAACTAGCTCAGATATACTGTATAACTCTATAAACTAGCTCAGATATACTGTATAACTCTATAAACTAGCTCATATAACTAGCTCATTTCTACTATAAACTATAATATACTGTATAACTCTATAAACTAGTATATACTGTATAACTCATAAACTAGCAATATACTGTATAACTCTATAAACTAGCGATATTCTGTAACCTATAAAATAGCTCAGATACTGCATAACCATATAAACTAGCTCAGATATACTGTATAACTCTATAAACTAGCTCAGATATTCTGTATAACTCTATAAACTAGCTCAGATATACTGTATAATCTATAAACTAGGATATTTGTATAACTCTAAACTAGCTCAACTGTATAACCTATAAAACTAGCTATGTATAACTTAAAACTAGCGTATTCTGCATAATTATAAACTAGTAGATATATGTATAACTCTATAAACTAGTTCAGATATACTGTATAACTCTATAAACTAGCTCAGATATTCTGTATAACTCTATAAACTAGCTCAGATATACTGTATAACTCTATAAACTAGCTCAGATATACTGTATAACTCTATAAACTAGCTCAGATATTCTGTATAACTCTATAAACTAGCTCAGATATACTGTATAACTCTATAAACTAGCTCAGATATTCTGTATAACTCTATAAACTAGCTCAGATATACTGTATAATCTATAAACTAGCTCAATTCTCCTACTCTATAAACAGCAGATATTCTGTATAACTCTATAAACTAGCCAGATATACTGTATAACTATAAACTAGCTAGATATTCTGTATAACTCTATAAACTAGCTCAGATATACTGTATAACTATAAACTAGCTAGATATTCTGTATAACTCTATAAACTAGCTCAGATATACTGTATAACTATAACTAGCAGATATTCTGTATAACTCTATAAACTAGCTCCAGATATTCTGTATAACTCTATAAACTAGCTCAGATATTCTGCATAACTCTATAAACTAGCTCAGATATTCTGTATAACTCTAAAAACTAGCTCAGATATTCTGTATAACTCTAAAAAACTAGCTCAGATATTCTGTATAACTCTATAAACTAGCTCAGATATTCTGTATAACTCTATAAACTAGCTCAGATATACTGTATAACTCTATAAACTAGCTCAGATATTCTGTATAACTCTATAAACTAGCTCAGATATTCTGTATAACTCTATAAACTAGCTCAGATATTCTGTATAACTCTATAAACTAGCTCAGATATACTGTATAACTCTATAAACTAGCTCAGATATTCTGTATAACTCTATAAACTAGCTCAGATATACTGTATAACTCTATAAACTAGCTCAGATATTCTGTATAACTCTATAAACTAGCTCCAGATATACTGTATAATTATAACTAGCTTATGTATTAACTGCTACTGTATAACTCTATAAATATGTAATCTAAACTAAAATTAATTATAGTTATAACTTCTTAACTAGTATTCTGTATAATCTATAAATAGCTGATATTCTGCATAACTCTATAAACTAGTTCAGATATACTGTATTTTTTTTTTAATTTTTTTTTTTATAATAATTTTTTTTTTTTTTTTTTTTTTTTTAACTCTATAAACTAGCTCGGATATTCTGCATAACTCTATAAACTAGTTCAGATATACTGTATAACTCTAAAACTAGCTCAGATATACTGTATAACTCTATAAACTAGCTCAGATATACTGTATAACTCTATAAACTAGCTCGGATATTCTGTATAACTCTATAAAATAGCTCAGATATTCTGCATTAACTCTATAAACTAGCTCAGATATACTGTATAACTCTATAAACTAGCTCAGATATTCTGTATAACTCTATAACTAGCTCAATATACTGTATAACTCTATAAACTAGCTCAGATATTCTGTATAACTCTATAAACTAGCTCAGATATACTGTATAACTCTATAAACTAGCTCAGATATTCTGTATAACTCTATAAACTAGCTCAGATATTCTGCATAACTTATAAACTATCAGAATGTATAATTATAAACTATTCAGATATACTGTTAACTCTATAAACTAGCTCAGATATTCTGTATAACTCTATAAACTAGCTCAGATATACTGTATAACTCTATAAACTAGCTCAGATATACTGTATAACTCTATAAACTAGCTCAGATATTCTGTATAACTCTATAAACTAGCTCAGATATACTGTATAACTCTATAAACTAGCTAGATATTCTGTATAATCTATAACTCTTACTGTTCTCTATAAACTACTTTTCTGTATACTCTATAAACTTTCTGTATAACTCATAACTATTATACTTACTATACTAGCTCAATATTCTGTATAACTCTATAAACTAGCTAGATATACTGTATAACTATAAACTAGCTCAGATATTCTGTATAACTCTATAAACTAGCTCAGATATACTGTATAACTATAAACTAGCTCAGATATTCTGTATAACTCTATAAACTAGCTCAGATATTCTGTATAACTCTATAAACTAGCTCAGATATACTGTATAACTCTATAAACTAGCTCAGATATACTGTATAACTCTATAAACTAAGCTCAGATATACTGTATAACTCTAAACTAGCTCGATATACTGTATAACTCATAAACTAGCTCAGACTGTATAACTATAAACTAGACTCAGATATTCTGTATAACTCTATAAACTAGCTCAGATATACTGTATAACTCTATAAACTAGCTCAGATATTCTGTATAACTCTATAAACTAGCTCAGATATACTGTATAACTCTATAAACTAGCTCAGATATCAACTAAAGAGAAATGAAACTCTATAAACTAACTCCAGATATACTGTATAACTCTATAAACTAGCTGAATATTATAATAACTCTATAAACTAGCTAGATTTTGGTAACTCTAAAACTAGCTAGAACTGTTACTCTATTAGTTAGTTGTTTTTCTGTATAACTCTATAAACTAGCTCAGATATACTGTATAATCTATATTCGATATACTTATAACTAGTAATCTGTATCTTATAAACTAGCTAGATATTGAAACTATAAACTAAGGTATGACTTATAAACTAGTTGAATGCTGTATAACTCTATAAACTAGCTCAGATATACTGTATAACTCTATAAACTAGCTCAGATATACTGTATAACTCTATAAACTAGCTCAGATATTCTGTATAACTCTATAAACTAGCTCAGATATTCTGTATAACTCTATAAACTAGCTCAGATATTCTGTATAACTCTATAAACTAGCTCAGATATTCTGTATAACTCTATAAAATAGCTCAGATATTCTGCATAACTCTATAAACTAGCTCAGATATACTGTATAACTCTATAAACTAGCTCAGATATTCTGTATAACTCTATAAACTAGCTCAGATATATACTGTATAACTCTATAAACTAGCTAGATATTCTGTATAACTCTATAAACTAGCTAGATATACTGTATACTCTATAAACTAGCTGATATTACTGTATACTCTATAAACTAGCTAGATATTCTGCATACTCTATAACTAGTTCAGATATACTGTATAACTCTATAAACTAGCTCAGATATACTGTATAACTCTATAAACTAGCTCAGATATTCTGTATAACTCTATAAACTAGCTCCAGATATACTGTATAACTCTATAAAAGAGAGAAAGAAAAACTAGCTCAGATATACTGTATAACTCTATAAACTAGCTCAGATATTCTGTATAACTCTATAAACTAGCTCAGATATACTGTATAACTCTATAAACTAGCTCCAGATATTCTGTATAACTCTATAAACTAACTAGATATGTAACTTAATTTAGCTCAGATATGCTGTATAACTCTATAAACTAAGCTCAGATATTCTGTAACTCTATAAACTAGCTCAGATATTCTGCATAACTCTATAAACTAGTTCAGATATACTGTATAACTATAAACTAGCTCAGATATTCTGTATAACTCTATAAACTAGCTCAGATATACTGTATAACTATAAACTAGCTAGATATTCTGTATAACTCTATAAACTAGCTAGATATACTGTAATAACTATAAACTAGCTAGATATGCTATAACTCTATAAACTAGCTCCAGATATTCTGTATAACTCTATAAGCTAAGCTCAGATATACTGTATAACTCTATAAACTAGCTCAGATATACTGTATAACTCTATAAACTAGCTCAGATATACTGTATAACTCTATAAACTAGCTCAGATATGCTGTATAACTCTATAAACTAGCTCAGATATACTGTATAACTATAAACTAGCTCAGATATTCTGTATAACTCTATAAACTAGCTCAGATAGTTATTATTAGTAGTTTTGTATTTGGATACTGTATAACTATAAACTAGCTCAGATATTCTGTATAACTCTATAAACTAGCTCAGATATACTGCATAACTCTATAAACTAGCTCATTTTTATACTCTATTAGCTTCAGATATACTTTATACTCTATACTTAGCTAGATATATGTTTTTCTCAGATATTACTATTGGTCTGTATAACTCTATAAACTAGCTCAGATATACTGTATAACTCTATAAACTAGCTCAGATATACTATAACTCTATAAACTAGCTCCAGATATTCTGTATAACTCTATAAACTAGCTCAGATATACTGTATAACTCTATAAACTAGCTAAGATATGTGCA
>CM022755.1:37493713-37501213 GCA_012411365.1 Ameiurus melas
CTGTTGTGCGGGTATAACGACGGCTTCTCGGTGGTTGCGATTGTGCCCTGAGGCAAAGGAAGAGGACGAGGAGGATGAAGGCAGAGAAGCGTGGAGATGAGGCAAGTGGGCGGAGCCTTGCGATTTTAACATGGCTGCACGTACGTCTGGTTGGTGGACGTGGTGTTTGTCTAGATGGCGCAGGAGAGAGCGGTAATGGCGGCCGCAGTACACACAACACTGCTTGTGCATCATAGGGCCCATGCCTTACTGCACTGACATACCGGTGCTGCCCCTACTCCAGCGGGGGCGGGGCATTCTAAACACAGGCCTGGATGGTGCAGGAGGCTGAGGGGGACACACAAGGGCAGGGAGTGGGGCAGAGGCTGGGACGGAGGTCTGCCCGGTGGCCTGTGAGGCAGGGGATGCGGCAGTTTCCTCTTAGAGTTGTTAGAGTTAGCATTAGCGTTAGCCGCGCGAAGAGGACAGTTTGCGTGCTTTTGCGGCGACGGGCGTCCCGGCTGCGCGGCTCTGCATCGTCCGATCGCTGAGCTCTGAGTGAGAGAGCTGAGAGGATTTGAGGAGAGAGACCAGGATGGAGTGACATAATCTGAAAGGGACCAGGCCCAGACTCCTCCTCCTAAACAGAATGAGAGCGACAGAGAGAGAGAGAGAGAGTGACAGAGAGAGAGAAAAAGAGAGAGAGAAAGAGAAAGAGAGTACACTTACATGTATAAAAAAAACTGAAGATAGAAATCAAAACACGATGGACACAAACAGAAAAGTGGCCTTACTGAAACAGTTATATTATACTGGGTTCACGGACGGACAGAAGGAGGGGCAAATAAAGAAAATAAGAAACAGAAAGAGAGATTATGTGCATGTGTAGAGATTAAATGTCCTTCTGCCATCCTGACCCCGCCCCTTCCCCCAACTACTCTGGTTACGTTATGCTATTAGCCGCTATTAGCTATAGCTTCAATCAGGAGAGCTCAAATTGAAGAAAACCTCAGATTTACTCTAGAGGAGGCGCTCGGCTACCATCGCCATCCACCATCTCACCAAGTTCAGAGTAGAGTAACCTAGCTCAGATATTCTGTATAACTCTATAAACTAGCTCAGATATTCTGCATAACTCTATAAACTAGCTCAGATATTCTGTATAACTCTAAAAACTAGCTCAGATATTCTGTATAACTCTAAAACTAACCAGATATTCTGTATAACTCTATAAACTAGCTCAGATATTCTGTATAACTCTATAAACTAGCTCAGATATACTGTATAACTCTATAAACTAGCTCAGATATTCTGTATAACTCTATAAACTAGCTCCAGATATTCTGTATAACTCTATAAACTAGCTCAGATATTCTGTATAACTCTATAAACTAGCTCAGATATACTGTATAACTCTATAAACTAGCTCAGATATTCTGTATAACTCTATAAACTAGCTCAGACATACTGTATAACTCTATAAACTAGCTCAGATATTCTGTATAACTCTATAAACTAGCTCAGATATACTGTATAACTCTATAAACTAGCTCAGATATACTGTATAACTCTATAAACTAGCTCAGATATTCTGTATAACTCTATAAACTAGCTCAGATATTCTGTATAACTCTATAAACTAGCTCAGATATACTGTATAACTCTATAAACTAGCTCAGATATTCTGTATAACTCTATAAACTAGCTCAGACATACTGTATAACTCTATAAACTAGCTCAGATATTCTGTATAACTCTATAAAATAGCTCAGATATTCTGCATAACTCTATAAACTAGTTCAGATATACTGTATAACTCTATAAACTAGCTCGGATATTCTGCATAACTCTATAAACTAGTTCAGATATACTGTATAACTCTATAAACTAGCTCAGATATACTGTATAACTCTATAAACTAGCTCAGATATACTGTATAACTCTATAAACTAGCTCGGATATTCTGTATAACTCTATAAAATAGCTCAGATATTCTGCATAACTCTATAAACTAGCTCAGATATACTGTATAACTCTATAAACTAGCTCAGATATTCTGTATAACTCTATAAACTAGCTCAGATATACTGTATAACTCTATAAACTAGCTCAGATATTCTGTATAACTCTATAAACTAGCTCAGATATACTGTATAACTCTATAAACTAGCTCAGATATTCTGTATAACTCTATAAACTAGCTCAGATATTCTGCATAACTCTATAAACTAGTTCAGATATACTGTATAACTCTATAAACTAGTTCAGATATACTGTATAACTCTATAAACTAGCTCAGATATTCTGTATAACTCTATAAACTAGCTCAGATATACTGTATAACTCTATAAACTAGCTCAGATATACTGTATAACTCTATAAACTAGCTCAGATATTCTGTATAACTCTATAAACTAGCTCAGATATACTGTATAACTCTATAAACTAGCTCAGATATTCTGTATAACTCTATAAACTAGCTCAGATATACTGTATAACTCTATAAACTAGCTCAGATATTCTGTATAACTCTATAAACTAGCTCAGATATTCTGTATAACTCTATAAACTAGTTCAGATATACTGTATAACTATAAACTAGCTCAGATATTCTGTATAACTCTATAAACTAGCTCAGATATACTGTATAACTATAAACTAGCTCAGATATTCTGTATAACTCTATAAACTAGCTCAGATATACTGTATAACTATAAACTAGCTCAGATATTCTGTATAACTCTATAAACTAGCTCAGATATTCTGTATAACTCTATAAACTAGCTCAGATATTCTGCATAACTCTATAAACTAGCTCAGATATTCTGTATAACTCTAAAAACTAGCTCAGATATTCTGTATAACTCTAAAAACTAGCTCAGATATTCTGTATAACTCTATAAACTAGCTCAGATATTCTGTATAACTCTATAAACTAGCTCAGATATACTGTATAACTCTATAAACTAGCTCAGATATTCTGTATAACTCTATAAACTAGCTCAGATATTCTGTATAACTCTATAAACTAGCTCAGATATTCTGTATAACTCTATAAACTAGCTCAGATATACTGTATAACTCTATAAACTAGCTCAGATATTCTGTATAACTCTATAAACTACGCTCAGACATACTGTATAACTCTATAAACTAGCTCAGATATTCTGTATAACCTATAAACTAGCTCAGATATACTGTATAACTCTATAAACTAGCTCAGATATACTGTATAACTCTATAAACTAGCTCAGATATTCTGTATAACTCATAAACTAGCTCAGATATTCTGTATAACTCTATAAACTAGCTCAGATATACTGTATAACTCTATAAACTAGCCAGATATTCTGTATAACTCTATAAACCAGCTCCAGACATACTGTATAACTCTATAAACTAGCTCAGATATTCTGTATAACTCTATAAAATAGCTCAGATATTCTGCATAACCTATAAACTAGTTCAGATATACTGTATAACTCTATAAACTAGCTTCGGATATTCTGCATAACTCTATAAACTAGTTCAGATATACTGTATAACTCTATAAACTAGCTCCAGATATACTGTATAACTCTATAAACTAGCTCAGATATACTGTATAACTCTATAAACTAGCTCGGATATTCTGTATAACTCTATAAAATAGCTCAGATATTCTGCATAACTCTATAAACTAGCTCAGATATACTGTATAACTCTATAAACTAGCTCAGATATTCTGTATAACTCTCATAAACTAGCCAGATATACTGTATAACTCTATAAACTAGCTCAGATATTCTGTATAACTCTCATAAACAAGCTCAGATATACTGTATAACTCTATAAACTAGCTCAGATATTCTGTATAACCTATAAACTAGCTCAGATATTCTGCATAACTCCTATAAACTAGTTCAGATATACTGTATAACTCTATAAACTAGTTCAGATATACTGTATAACCTCTATAAACTAGCTCAGATATTCTGTATAACTCTATAAACTAGCTCAGATATACTGTATAACTCTATAAACTAGCTCGATATACTGTATAACTCTATAAACTAGCTCGATATTCTGTATAACTCTATAAACTAGCTCAGTACTGTATAACTCTATAAACTAGCTCAGATATTCGTATAACTCTATAACTGCTCAGATATACTGTATAACTCTATAAACTAGCTCAGATATTCGTATAACTCTATAAACTAGTCAGATATTCTGTATAACTCTAAACTAGTTCAGATATACTGTATAACTATAAAACTAGCCATATTCTGTATAACTCTATAAACAGCTCAGCATACTGTATAACTATAAACTAGCTCAGATATTCTGTATAACCTATAAATAGCTCAGATATACTGTATAACTATAAACTAGCTCCAGATATTCTGTATAACCTATAAACTAGCTCAGATATTCTGTATAACTCTATAAACCAGCTCAGATATACTGTATAACTCATAAACTAGCTCAGATATACTGTATAACTCTATAAACTAGCTCGTATACTGTATAACTCTATAAACAGCTCAGATATACTGTATAACTCTATAAACTAGCTCAGATATACTGTATAACTATAAACTAGCTCAGATATTCTGTATAACTCATAAACTAGCTCAGATATACTGTATAACTCTATAAAACTAGCTCAGATATTCTGTATAACTCTATAAACTAGCTCCAGATATACTGTATAACTCTATAAACTAGCTCAGATATTCTGTATAACTCTATAAACTAGCTCAGATATACTGTATAACTCTATAAACTAGCTCAGATATACTGTATAACTCTATAAACCAGCTCAGATATCTGTATAACTCTATAAACTAGCTCCAGATATTCTGTATAACTCTATAAACTAGCTCAGATATACTGTATAACTCTATAAACTAGTTCAGATATACTGTATAACTCTATAAACTAGCTCAGATATACTGTATAACTCTATAAACTAGCTCAGATATACTGTATAACTCTATAAACTAGCTCAGATATTCTGTATAACTCTATAAACTAGCTCAGATATTCTGTATAACTCTATAAACTAGCTCAGATATCTGTATAACTCTATAAACTAGCTCAGATATTCTGTATAACTCTATAAAATAGCTCAGATATTCTGCAACTCTATAAACCAGCTCAGATATACCGTATAACTCTATAAACTAGCTCAGATATTCTGTATAACTCTATAAACTAGCCCAGATATACTGTATAACTCTATAAACTAGCTCAGATATTCTGTATAACTCTATAAACTAGCTCAGATATACTGTATAACTCTATAAACTAGCTCAGATATTCTGTATAACTCTATAAACTAGCTCAGATATTCTGCATAACTCTATAAACTAGTTCAGATATACTGTATAACTCTATAAACCAGTTCAGATATACTGTATAACTCTATAAACTAGCTCAGATATTCTGTATAACTCTATAAACTAGCTCAGATATACTGTATAACTCTATAAACTAGCTCAGATATACTGTATAACTCTATAAACTAGCTCCAGATATTCTGTATAACTCTATAAACTAGCTCAGATATACTGTATAACTCTATAAACTAGCTCAGATATTCTGTATAACTCTATAAACTAGCTCAGATATACTGTATAACTCTATAAACTAGCTCAGATATTCTGTATAACTCTATAACCTAAGCTCCAGATATTCTGTATAACTCTATAAACTAGTTCAGATATACTGTATAACTATAAACTAGCTCAGATATTCTGTATAACTCTATAAACTAGCTCAGATATACTGTATAACTATAAACTAGCTCAGATATTCTGTATAACTCTATAAACTAGCTCAGATATACTGTATAACTATAAACTAGCTCAGATATTCTGTATAAATCTATAAACTAGCTCAGATATTCTGTATAACTCTATAAACTAGCTCAGATATACTGTATAACTCTATAAACTAGCTCAGATATACTGTATAACTCTATAAACTAGCTCAGATATACTGTATAACTCTATAAACTAGCTCAGATATACTGTATAACTCTATAAACTAGCTCAGATATACTGTATAACTATAAACTAGCTCAGATATTCTGTATAACTCTATAAACTAGCTCAGATATACTGTATAACTCTATAAACTAGCTCAGATATTCTGTATAACTCTATAAACTAGCTCAGATATACTGTATAACTCTATAAACTAGCTCAGATATTCTGTATAACTCTATAAACTAGCTCAGATATACTGTATAACTCTATAAACTAGCTCAGATATACTGTATAACTCTATAAACTAGCTCAGATATTCTGTATAACTCTATAAACTAGCTCAGATATTCTGTATAACTCTATAAACTAGCTCAGATATACTGTATAACTCTATAAACTAGTTCAGATATACTGTATAACCCTATAAACCAGGCTCAGATATACTGTATACTCTATAAACTAGCTCAGATATACTGTATAACTCTATAAACAACTCAGATATTCTGTATAACTCTATAAACTAGCTCAGATATTCTGTATAACTCTATAAACTAGCTCAGATATTCTGTATAACTCTATAAACTAGCTCAGATATACTGTATAACTATAAACTAGCTCAGATATACTGTATAACTCTATAAACTAGCTCAGATATACTGTATAACTCTATAAACTAGCTCAGATATACTGTATAACTATAAACTAGCTCAGATATACTGTATAACTCTATAAACTAGCTCAGATATACTGTATAACTATAAACTAGCTCAGATATACTGTATAACTCTATAAACTAGCTCAGATATACTGTATAACTATAAACTAGCTCAGATATACTGTATAACTCTATAAACTAGCTCAGATATACTGTATAACTATAAACTAGCTCAGATATTCTGTATAACTTTATAAACTAGTTCAGATATACTGCATAACTCTATATAGTATAGTATCTATATACACTCCTTTGGTTTGATAAAGGTGTTAAAACAAGGAGTGTTGAATAACGGCATTTCTGAGTGTTGAGTGTGTGAGTGGTGTACGTTTAGCAGCGTTTAGAAGTTTACCGTCTTAATGTTCTTCTCGTTGTCAGGAGGTGGCTCGCTTGCTGCAGCAGGCACTGAGCTGGGTATACTCTAAAACACAAGAACACACGCACGTCATGGACGTCATGTGCTGATCAATCATTTACCTGCAATAATCACAGTAATCCTAGCACACACACACACACACACACACACACACACACACTGACCAGAATACACTTCGTAATGCTATTAAAGTGATTAGCGATTCTTTCCTGTTTATTAATAATATATAAAGGTTCTATATGTATTTATATGCTATAAATGTCATTTTCACGGCAGTGAATATACTCCATTTGAGACACCAAAATATTGCTTATATAAAATACGAAGAATGGTACATAAGAATGGTATTATTCCAAAGTCTAAAATCCATGGGCTGAAAGGGCTGAAACTTTACGCTGGTTTCCTGTGAAGTTTCGCCGTTCCGTTCGTGTCCTCACTTCTATAAATCTACTTTC
>CM022755.1:37503713-37508713 GCA_012411365.1 Ameiurus melas
TCCGACTCTGTCTTCGTCACGCTCGTAATCGGCGGCTGGAAAGCGTGGACGTCGCAAACAAACGACAGTGGCGGCTTTTTACGGGTCAACTCGACGAAGAACGAAATGATGAGAGTCAACTCGAATCTATCGCACGTTCCCTACATGAGCGTGATTAACATCATGCCTTAGCTAACAGCAAGCTATCGGAGTGTGTGTGTGTGTGTGTGTGTGTGTGTGTGTGTGTGTGTGTGTGTGATGAAAATCTACCGGATGCTACTTAAACGTAATCGCGCTTCTATCTTTCTTTGTGCATATTAATAAAGAAAACACAATAAGCAATTCAATTTAGGCAACACTATCAGGACAAAAACTAATCTAGGCTGCACCAGTGCACCAGCAGGGGGTGCTCACGTGTTGTTTTAGAAGTGGAGAAAATAAAAAAAGCCTGCTTCTAATCAACAAAGCAGTTATGATTTATTTTTTATAAACACACAGCCTCAAGAACACACCCACACCCACACCCACACCCACACACCCACACACACTCCTCACCTGGTCCGTAGCTGTGTTCCGTGTTCTCCTCATCGTCTTCTGTGGCAAAAACTCTATCACACACTTTCACCGGTGTGCCCTTTCTCTTCCTACTGCAACCACGTCTGTAACACACACACACACACACACACCTTTCTTCTATCATCTGCCAGCTTCATGAACTTAACCACTTGCATAAGACACGAGTCACGTCATACACACAGCAGTCAATAGACCGCTAGTCACGGCAAGTGATCAATGGAAATCACAGCGGTAATCAATTGTTAAGCCCCGCCCCCTTTGTGTTCCTTTGACTGCAAAATGGGTTGCCAAGTCTGGTGGTGTAAACCCTCATTTGGGAACAGGCGCAAACAGAAGTCATTATAAATCTGATGGAAGCAATTAAAATGGGTTTCCTCTGCTGGCAGGCAGAAATTAAATACTGCTTTAGGAAAAATGACCGAAATAAACACACACACACACACACACACACACAGATACTCTGTGTAAGGTTAATAACACTTCAGTGTTCAACGCATTTATCACGCAAGGTTAATGAGGTTTAAATACAACCCAAACACACCGACTGTGCTCTTTCACTCAGATTTGGCAGTAGATTTGCGTGTACTTATTTCATTATTTATTAACATTTTCTGTTCCTCAACCAGGGTATAATACCTCATCAGATTCTATTAAAGGATTTCTCCAAAACAATAACAACATTCTCCAGAGACACTAACAGCACAGTGAGAGTACCAACAAACATCTGGCTGATTCAGAGCCTTGAATCTTTAATCTGTAACTCTTCAGCACTGCACCTTTAATCTGTAACTCTTCAGCACTGCACCTTTAATCTGTAACTCTTCAGCACTGCACCTTTAATCTGTAACTCTTCAGCACTGCACCTTTAATCTGTAACTCTTCAGCACTGCACCTTTAATCTGTAACTCTTCAGCACTGCACCTTTAATCTGTAAACCTTCAGCATCATATAAGTAATCTGGAGATCTATGGCATTTTGCTTTTACTCTGTGAAGCTTTGACTCTTTAAAGTGTAAAACTAATCTCTAGTACAATATTCACACCTCGTCTTTGTGTATAAACCTCAGCATCGCAGGAACGGAGGAACGGAACTGATGACAGCTCAGTGTTTAAGAGTTCTGTGTTTGTTTGTTGAAACCCTGAGCTCATTTTCCTCAGATGCAACTGAGAATGCTTAATTAAATGAGCGTGAAGATGCACTCAGTCCCATATTTACAGATGTGTTGTCCATGTGTGTGTGTGTGTGTGTGTGTGTGTGTGTGTGTGTGTGAGAGAGAGAGAATAGAGAAATAGAACAGAGAGAACAGAGAGAGAAGAGAAAGAAAGGAGACTGGGAGGGGGGGGAAGAGAGAGAGAGAGAGAAGAGAGAGAGAGAGAGAGAAGGAGAGACTGGGAGAGAGGAGAAAGGGGAGAGAGAGAGAGAAGAGAGAGAGGGGAGAAGAGAGAGGGGAAGAGAGAGAGACAGAGAGAGACAGAGAGAGAGAGACAGAGAGAGAGAGAGACAGAGAGGGGGAGAAGAGAGAGAGAGAAAGAGAGAGAGACAGAAAAGAGAGAAGAGAGAGACAGAGAGAGAGAGAGAGAGAGAGCAGAGAGAGACAGAGAGAGAGAGAGAGAGAATAGAGAAATAGAACAGAGAGAACAGAGAGAAGAGAGAAGAAGGAGAGACTGGGAGGGGGGAGAAGAGAGAGAGAGAGAGAGAGAGAGAGGGAGAGAGGGAGAGAGAGAGGGGGAGAGGGAGAGAGAGAGAGAAGAGAGAGGGGGAGAAGAGAGAGGGGAGAAGGAGAGAGAGAGAGAGAGACAGAGAGAGAGAGACAGAGAGAGAGACAGAGGGGAGAGAGAGAGAGAGAAGAGAGAGACAGAGAAAGAGAGAGGGAACAGAGAGAGAGAGAGACAGAGAGAGAGAGAGAGAAGAGAGAGAGACAGAGAGAGAGAGACAGAGAGAGACAGAGAGAGAGAGAGACAGAGAGAGAGAGACAGAAAGACAGAGAGAGAGACAGAGAGAGAGACAGAGAGAGAGAGAGAGAGAGAGAGAGAGAGAGAGAGAGAGAGAGAGACAGAGAGAGAGAGAGAGACAGAGAGAGAGAGAGACAAGAGAGAGACAGAGAGAGAGAGACAGAGAGAGACAGAGAGAGAGAACAGAGAGAGACAGAGACAGAGAGACAGAGAGAGAGAGACAGAGAGAGAGAGACAGAGAGAGAGAGACAGAGAGAGAGAGACAGAGAGAGAGACAGAGAGAGAGACAGAGAGACAGAGAGAGAGACAGAGAGAGAGACAGAGACAGAGAGAGAGACAGAGAGAGAGAGAGAGACAGAGAGAGAGAGACAGAGAGAGAGACAGAGAGAGAGAGAGAGAGACAAAGATATTCTGACATATTCATTGAGCTGTGATGAGACTTAGTCTTGCTGACTGGATATTGATCTAACCGACCCTCCATCTGGATCTGAGAGAGTGTGTGTGCGTGCCTGCATGAGTGTGTGTGTGTGTGTGTGTGTGTGTGTGTGCGTATGTGTGCGTGCGTGCCTGCATGAGTGTGTGTGTGTATATGTGTGTGTGTGAGAACGCAGGCACATTTATGTGTCCAAGTTCTTTGAAGCATTGCAGGCGTCTTGATCAAGCACTGTCAGAAAACACACGCTAAAATAAGAGAAAGAAATATAGAGAGAGAGAGAGAGAGAGGGAGAGGGAGACAAACAGACAAAAGAGAGACAGAGAGGGAGCAAAAGAGGGAGGGGAAGGGAGATAGAGAAATGAAGAGAAATAATGAGACAGGGATAGACAGAGAGGAAGAGAGAGAGAACTTTTCTTTCATGTGTCAGTTTAATTGCTTTCCAAGGTGCGTGTAAATAAAAGAGTAGGAGAAAATGTATGTGAGTGTGTGTGTGTGTGTGGTGTGTGTGCGCGCGTGTGTGGTGTGTGTGTGCGGCGTGTGTGTGTGTGTGAGGTGTGTATGAGTGTGAGAGTGTGTGTGTGTGTGTGTGTGTGCGCGTGTGTGAAAGGTGTGTGTGCGCGTGTGGTGTGTGTGTGTGTACGTGCGTGTGTGCATGTGTGCGTGAAAGGTGTGTGTGCGCGCGTGTGTTTTTTGTGTGCAGCACAAAAAAAAAAACACGTCTTTAACGGGTGTTCCTGCCCGTTGCCATGGTTTCATTATCAGCACATAGCTGGTGCGACAGCCATGTTGAGCCCACACACGATTTTATTTGCTCTCTAAGTGCGAGTGAGAGTGTGTGGATGTGTGTGTGTAATGAGTGAAGTGTGTGAGAATGTGTGTGTGTGTATGAGTAGAGAGTGTGTGTAGTGTGAAGTGTGTGTGTGTGTGAGTGAGTGTGTGTGTGAGAGTGTGTGTGTGTGAGTGTGTGTGTTGTGAATGTGTGTGTGAAGTGTGTGTGAGAGTGTGAGGCTGTGTGAAAGTGAGTGTGTGTGTGTGTGTGTGTGTGTGTGTGTGTGTGTGTGTGTGTGAGAGAGTGTGTGTGTGAGTGTGAGTGTTATGTAATGAAGTGTGTGTGTGTGTGTGTGAGTGTATGTGTGTGAAATGTGAGAGTGTGTGTGAGAGTGTGTGTGTGTAAGTTGTGTGAGAGTGTGAGTGAGTGTGTGTGTGAGAATGTGTGTGTGTGTGTGAGTGAGTGTGTGAGTGAGAGAGTGTGGTGTGAGTGTGTGTGTGTGTGTGAATGTGTGTGTGTTGAGAGTGTGTGTGTGTGTGAGTGTGTGTGTGTGTGTGGGTGTGGGTGAATGTGTGTGTGAGTGTGTGAGTGAGAGTGTGTTAGTGTAGTATGTGTGTGAGTGTGTGTGTGTGTGTGAGTGTGTGTGTGAGTGTGTGAGTGAAGTGTGTGTGTGTGTGTGTGTGAGTGTGTGTGAGAGAGTGTGAGTGTGTGTGTGAGTGTGTGTGAGTGTGTGAAGTGTGTGTGTGTGTGTGTGTGTATGAGTGTGAGTGTGTGTGTGTGTGTGTGTGTGAATGTGTGTGTGAGTGAGAGTGTGTGTGTGTGTGTGTGTATAGTGTATGTGACTGTAGTGTGTGTGTGTGAAGTGTGTGTGTGAGTGTGTGTGTGTGTGAATGTGTGTGTGAGAGTGTGTGTGAAGTGTGTGTGATGTGTGTGTGTGTGTGGTGTGTGGTGTGTGAGGTGTGTGAGTGTGTGTGAGGAGTGTGTGTGAGGTGTAGTGTGTGTGACAGTGTGTGGGTGAGTGTGTGTGTGTGAGAGTGTGTGTGAATGTGAGTGTGTGTGAGTGTGAGAGTGTGTGTGAGTGTGTGTGTGTGTGTGTGACAGTGTGTGGGTGAGAGTGTGAGTGTGTGTGTGAGAGTGTGTGTGTGTGTGGAGTGTGAGAGTGTGCGTGTGTGTGAGTGTGTGTGGTGTTTGTGTGGTGAGTGTGTGTGTGTGTGAGAGTGTGCGTGTGTTTGTGTTTGTGTGAGTGAGTGTGTGTGTGAGAGAGTGTGTGTGTATGTGAGTGTGTGAG
>CM022755.1:37511213-37513713 GCA_012411365.1 Ameiurus melas
TGTGTGAGTGTGTGTGAGAGAGTGTGTGTGTGTGTGTGTGTGAGAGGTATGTTGAGTGTGTGAGTGTGTGTGAGTGTGTGAGTATGTGTGTGTGAGTGTGTGAGTGTGTGTGTGTGTGTGAGAGAAGTGTGAGTGTGTGAGTGTGTGTGTGAGTGTGTGAGAGAGTAGTGTGTGAGTATGTGTGAGTGTGTGTGTGTGAGTGTGTGTGAGTGTGTGTGTGTGTGTTGTGAGTGTGTGTGTGTGTGAGTATGTGAGTGTGTGTGTGAGTGTGTGTGTGTAGTATGTGTGAGTGTGTGTGTGTGTGTGTGAGTATGTGAGTGTGTGTGTGTGTGAGAGTATGTGTGAGTGTGAGTGTGTGTGAGGTATGTGTGAGTGTGTGTGAGTGTATGTGTGTGAGTATGTGTGAGTGTGTGTGTGTGTGAGAGAGTATGTGTGAGTGTGTGTGTGTGTGTGTGAGAGTATGTGTGAGTGTGAGTGTGTGTGTGGTGTGTGTATGTGTAGTGTGTGTGTGTGTGTGTGTGTGTGTGTGAGAGTATGTGTGAGTGTGGTATGTGTGTGTGAGTGTGTGAGTATGTGTGAGTGTGTGTGTGTGTGTGAGTATGTGTGAGTGTGAGTGTGAGTATGTGTGAGTGTTGAGTATGTGAGAGAGTATGTGGAGGTATGTGTGAGTATGTGTGTGTGTGTGGTATGTGTGTGTGTGTGTGTGTGTGTGTGTAGTATGAGTGTAGGTTGTGGTGTGAGTGTGTAGTATAGTATGTGGTGTGGTATGTGTGTGTGTGTGAGAGTATGTGTGAGGTATGTGTGTGTGTGTGTGAGTGTGTAGTATGTGTGAGTGTGTGTGTAGTATGTGTAGTGTGTGTATGTGTGAGTGTGTGAGTATGTGTGAGTGTGAGGTGTGTAGTATGTGTGAGTGTGAGTGTGTGAGTATGTGTGAGTGTGTGAGAGAGTATGTGTGTGTGTGTGTGTGTGAGGTGTGAGTATGTGAGTGTGTGTGTGAGAGAGTATGTGTGAGTATGTGTGTGTGTGTGAGTATGTGTGAGTGTGTGTGTGTGTGTGGTGTGTGAGTATGAGAGTGTGAGTGTGAGAGTTGTGAGGTGTGTGAGTATGTGTGAGTGTGTGTGAGAGAGTATGTGAGGGTATGTGTGTGTGTGTGTGGTGTGTGAGTGTGAGGTGTGTGTGTGAGTGTGTGAGTGTGTGAGTGTGTGGGTGTGAGTGTGTGTGTGTGTGTGTGTGAGTGTGGTATGTGTGAGTGTGAGTTGTGAGTTGTGTGGTGTGGTATGTGTGAGTGTGTGTATGTGAGTGTGTGTAGTGTGTGTGAGAGTATGTGTGTGTATGTGAGTGTGAGTATGTGTGAGTGTGAGTGTGTGTGAGTATGTGTGAGTGTGAGGTGTGAGTATGTGTGAGTGTGTGAGTATGTGTGAGTGTGTGTGAGAGAGTATGTGTGAGAGTATGTGTGTGTGTGTGTGTGTGTGAGTGTGTGAGTGTGAGAGTGTAGGGGTGTGAGTATGTGTGAGTGTGAGTATGTGTGTGTGTTGTGAGAGTATGTGTGCAGAGTATGTGTGTGTGTGTGTGAGTGTATTGTGAGTGTGTGTGTGAGTATGTAGTGTGTGAGTATTGTGAGTGTGTGTGTGTGTGAGTAGTAGTATGTGTGAGTGTGAGTGTGTAGTATGTGTGAGTGTAGTGTAGTGTGTGTGTGTGTGAGTGTGTAGTATGTGTGAGTGTGAGAGTGTGTGAGTATGTGTGAGTGTGTGAGTATGTGTGAGTGTGTGTGAGAGGTATTGTGAGAGAGTATGTGTGTGTTATGTGAGTGTGTGAGTGTGTGTGAGTGTGAGAGTGTGTGTGTGTGAGTGTGAGTATGTGTGGTGTGTGTGAGAGAGTATGTGTGAGAGTATGTGTGTGTGTGTGTGAGTGTGTGAGTATGTCTGAGTGTGAGAGTGTGTGAGTATGTGTGAGTGTGTGAGTATGTGTGAGTGTGTGTGTGTGAGTGTGTGTGAGTGTGTGAGTGTGTGTGTGTTTGATTTTTATTTAGCTACACTACCTAACACAGTTCATCAGAATAGCTACTTCCTGTCACTGTAGCCCAAGTGTTCAGGTGGTTACAGTCAAGCCAGCACTGTTGCTAGGCAACTGGGAATTAGGCGTGTAGAAGAGAGAGTAGTTAAGAAGTAAGGAATGAGACAGGACCGGGTGTGCGGTTCAAATCCACCACCTTACTACAGTCGATTGTTTTCCTATACAACAGCACGTCTCGGATGCGTCCGCCTGTGAACACGCGGTTACTATAGAAACCATCATCTATATACTAACAAACAAGCGCATTAATTAATATAAACCTGTTATTTGCATGACCACACCCCCATTTTGGTTGCTCCGCCTCCTGTCGCTGTGACTGTCTCAATCGATCTGTCTCCTCTTCCTGTCTCTCGGTCATCATCTTTCTCTCACCATCTCCTTCTCTTCCCCTCTCTCATTTTCCTTACTGTCACCCTGTCCATCTCCT
>CM022755.1:37526213-37533713 GCA_012411365.1 Ameiurus melas
CAGACCCGAGGGCGAGCGGTTGTAACCGTGAACCGTGAGTCATGTCGGCGTATGGAATCCTCTCCGCTTCGTTACTCGGATGTATAGAGTTTTACAGGAATCGTCCTGAAACGGTGAAGCATTTTCACCTGATTCATTCGTTACACATAATAAACAAGACCGAAATTCTGCGGTGTCAAGATGCAGCCAGAAACTATCCATATACATCCACATATGTGAAAATACATATCTAATACGTTACCGTTCCTATAGTAACCGCTCCTTCACAGGGATTTGTCCAGTGGACGCTCCACATTCACAGAGTAATCGTTGATGTGGCGAGTTAAGTAAGGAGACGTTTCCTTAACGTTTATGGAAGGAGTCTCCAGTGTCAGAGGTTGTCTGACGTCTTCAGGACAGAGTTTACGCTTCTTTGAGGTTTCTCAGTAACATGACGTAATGAGGTGTGTTTTTCCCCTTGGTAAATACGAGCAAAGAAGGCTGTGAAAAATGCTCTTTATTGTTTAACCTTTTGATCTTTTGTTAAAAGAATTCATAAAAATATTCTGCTCTCACGGATATCAAACAATTGCAAACACAGCACAGGTTTATATAAAAAAAATATTTGTTAAATATAGGTGTGCAACAATTATTGGCACCATTTTAGTCAGTACTTTGTGCTAGCTCCCTTTACCAAGATAACAGCTCTGAGTCTTCTCCTATAACGCCTTGGTTGGAGGTTGGAGAATACATGGCGAGGGATCTGAGAGCGTTCCTCCATACAGAACCTCTCCAGATGCTTCACATTTCGAGGTCCACGCTGGTGGACTCTCCTCTTCAGTTCACCCCACAGGTTGTCTATGGGGTACAGGTCAGGGGGACTGGGATGGACAGGGAAGGACTTTGATTTTGTGGTCAGTAAACCATTTCTTTTTTTTTTTATGTTTCATTTTTATTGAACATTTCTGCTGAACACTTCTGATGAACATTTCTACATTTCTACTGAACAATTTTTGCTAAACCAGTTCTGCTAAACATTTGTGCAAAACATTTCTACGTTTCTTTTTTATTAAACATTTATGTTGAACTGCTAAGCCTATCTAAATCGCCTTTTCTGCTCTGTCCTCCCCACCATTTCCCAAAAATACAAAATGAGCAACAGCAGTAAATATTCACAGATTTTTTTTTCTTTTTATACAAAGAAAAACAAAATTGAACCCACAACCCACCCCTCCGGCTCATCATGGCTACCCATTAACTGTCGCTGGTTCTAGAGATATTATAAAATTCAACAACAGGCACCAACCTTTAAGTGGGTAGTGTCTGTAACTCCATAAAGTAGGCAATAAAGGGATGCCATTTATGAAAAAACTTATCTGTACATCCATTCACCGTATATCGTATTTTCTCGAGTTTCAGAAAAAACATCACGTCCTTTATCCACTGGGAGATAGATGGGTATTTAGCAGACTTCCAATGTAACAGTAGGGAACGTCTTGCTATAAGGGATGTGAAAGCAATAACATCCTTTTGTATTGAACTCAAAGGAATTGAAGCTTGAGGAATCCCAAATATCGCAATCAATGGAGAAGGCTTTAAATCTGCCCTGAGAATAGTGGACATGATGGTAAAAAAGCCAGACCAAAAACCATGGAGTTCAGGGCAGAAGAAAAACATATGGCCAAGATGACAGGGAGAGCCATGGCATTTATCACACTTTGTCCTCTACATCCGGATACATCACAGACAATCTCGACTTGGACAGATGGACTCTATTTAAAACTTTGAACTGTATAAGTCCAAGACGAGCACAAGAAGTGGTAGTCTGTACCCTCCCTATAGCATGTTCCCAACACTCCTCACTTATCTGTACTCCTACTCACATTTCCCACGCATTCCTAATTTTGTTACTCGACCCACTACCTTGCGTCAAAATAAAATCATAAATCCTAGAACGAAATTCTGTATTTGAAAGTACCGAAAGAAATGTGTCAAGGGGAGATCGTAGTGGATGCCAAATTAGCAAAGCTATCAAACACACCATCAGAATACAAATTTCTAACTTGTTTAATACCCTTGTCATACCACACTGAAAATGAGGAGTCCAAACACGATGGGGGAAATAGATGGTTGTTCACTAAAGGACACAAAGAGGATGCACCTACAAATTTAAAATGTCGTCTAAATTGATACCAAGTCCTAAGTGTGCTGAGGACAACAGGGTTATCAGTATATAGGGAACGTTTTGTAGGTAAAGGGGAGTAAAGTAGAGCAGGTAAAGAGGATTCCCTACAAGAAGATAATTCCAATTTAGACCAAGAAGATCCAGGAGATTGAACCCAGTAACAAAGTTTATGGATGTTTGCAGCCCAGTAATAGAATTGAAAATTGGGTAATGTAAGTCCTCCCATAAGTTTACATTTCTGCAGTAAAGATTTACTAACCCTCGGTGGCTTCCCTCCCCAAATAAATGTACTAATTATCTTATCCAATGAATCAAAGAATGATTTTGGGAGAGAAAGGGGCACTTGTTGGAACAAGAAAAGAAACTTCGGTAAAATATTCATTTTGACGGCGTTGATCTTGACATTTAGGGAAAGTGGTAAGTTACCCCAACTCTGAATGTTAGATTTAACCTTTGAGATAAGGGGAGTAAAGTTAGCTGATAGAAGATTAGATAGAGAAGGTGTCACGTTGATACCTAGGTATTTAAAACCTGACTGACTAAATCGAAACGGTAGATCTGACAGTTGGAGAGACAGAGCTGGAGTATTGACAGGAAAACAGTCGCTTTTATCTAAATTTAGTTTATAACCAGAGACAACACCAAAAAACTCCAGAACATCCAAGACAGACGGCATAGAGGCGATAGGATCAGTTACATACAATAACAAATCATCAGCATATAGCGACAATTTGTATTCTACCCCATATCGAACTATTCCTTTAAACAAGGAGGGAGATTTTAGTGCAATAGAGAGCGGCTCGATGGCAACAGCAAAAAGCAGTGTGGATAAAGGACAACCTTGGCGACCCCCTCGTCCGAGCGCAAAATAATCCGAATAAGTATCGTTAGTCTGAACTCTAGCATTAGGGGTTGAGTAAAGGAGGCTAATCCAGGAAATAACCTCATCCCCAAATCCGAACTTCCTCAGGACTGCAAACAAATACTCCCATTCGACCCTGTCGAATGCTTTTTCAGCATCTAATGAAATCACAATCTCAGGGTGAGCAGCTGAATGCTTTGAATAAATTATATTAAAGAGTGTACGGGTGTTGAAAAACAATTGACGTCCCTTTATAAAACCGTTCTGATCTTCAGATATAATATAAGGAGTACATTCTCTAACTGAGATGCCATTACTTTCGCCAACACCTTTACATCTGCATTCAGCAGTGATAGTGGTCTATAAGAACAACAGGAGGATGGATCCTTACCCTCCTTTAGGAGCAGAGCTATCGTGGCTTGTGTCAGAGTTGGAGGCAAAGACCCATGTTCCAAAGATTCGTTGAACATAGCCAAAAGCAATGGAGCTAATTTTCCAATAAACGTTTTAAAGAATTCGATTGGAAACCCGTCCGGGCCAGGAGCTTTGTTAGATTGCATAGATTTAACTGAATTTAAAATTTCTTCAAGAGAGAGTGGGGAATCCAATCGCATGGCAGTATTCGTATCTACAACAGGGTTACAGAGGTTTTGAAGAAATGCGTTCACTTTAGTATTATCTGTTGGAGATTCGGACTTATAAAGTGAAGAGTAAAAAGATTTAAAAGTAGCATTCATTTCCATGGGATCTGTAGTGACAATATTATAAGTGTTTTTAATACTAGGTATGAGACGGGAAGTGGCATGTCGCCGTAGCTGATGTGCCAGTAGACGACTCGGCTTATCGCCATGTTCATAATATGAACCACGAGTTGTAAACCATTTCTGTGTTGATGAATGTTTTGGATCATTGTCCTGCTGGAAGATCCAACCACGGCCCATTTGAATCTTTCTGTCAGAGGCAGTCAGGTTTTCATTTAATATCTGTTGATATTTGATAGAGTCCATGATGCCATGTGTCCTAACAAAATGTCCAGGTCCTCTGGCAGAAAAACAGTCCCAAAACATTAAAGATCCACCTCCATATTTAACCATGGACATGAGGTACTTTTCCACATGGCTACCTCTCTGTGTACCCAAACTACCTCTGGTGTTTATTACCAAAAAGCTCTATTCTGGTTTGTTTTTCTCATATGAATTCATAGGGGTGCCAGTAATTGTTGCAAACCTATATTTAACAAAGTTGTTTTTTTTTTATTTTGATAAACCTGCGTTGTGTTTGCAAGTGTTTGATCTCCATGACAGCAGAGTATTTTTGTGAAAAGATCAAAAGGTTAAACAATAAAGACAATTTTTCACAGCCGTCTCTGCTCATATTTACCAAATGTATGTATGCATGTATGTATGCTCTCGTATTGTTTATTTATCATTTGTTACAGCTAAAACTTATTGCAACTGGAATGTACTTAATGTGTCCTGACAATCATTTTTAAATGATTTAAAAAACAACAACAACAACAACAACAACAAAAAAATACCTACATTTTAAACAGAAGTTTTTAATTATTACGCAAAAATGTATAAACATTGACACATTTCATATTTTGATACATAAACTTTTACTTAACATTTTGATTCCAGTGTCAGCGCTTTGCAACAGACAGATTTAATGCCGTTCACGTTAAGGAAGTGATAACCGGGACTAGTCTATTTCAATCACTCAACTACAATTTACAAACATGTAACCCCAAACGGATAAAAAAATAAAACTGACTGGGTCGGTAACTCACTACTTGCTGAATCACACGAAGCTTTAAAAGAATATTCAGTTCAACTCGGTGACCGTGCGCAGTATAGAGCTGCTGGATAACAGTTACATACATATTTCCTGCCATTTTCCCCCCCCATTCTCAACAAAATCAGTTCTACACACTGCACCTTTTGAACAAAACAGTAGACTCTAAAGGAAGTGAAAAGCAGCCATATAATCTCAAAAGGTCATCTTATTCATATACATGTACATTTCAAATGTATATAACGATAAAGAAAGATACAAAATAGATATACAAAAAAAACAAACATTTTGACACACAAACACGTAGGCTACATTTTGCATCATCGTAAAGACATTCCGATAAAGGCTAATGCTTGAATTTTGTTTCTAAGGCAGATGTATGAATTTGATTCATCTCTTGAAGGTTAATGCCTACATATGAACTGATTAGTGATATTGTGAGAAATCGAAAATGAGGAACATAATAAAGATAACAGAGATTATTATTTCAGTAGTCACAGGTGTGTAATCTCTATTTCTAACATATATATATATATATATATATATATATATATATATATATATAAATGTAACAGATTAAAGCAGTGTCAACGAAATGCGCTTTTCACACAGGACACGATATTCGCATTCACTGTCAAAGAGAAGAGGAGCGAGGACACGGTTGCCCTTCTGAAAAGTTCTCAACATTTCCAGCTTGGCTAGCAAACAAAAGCGGAAAAATGAGCGGAAGCAACAAGAGACAAGCCGAATGATTTGAAATGTCACTTATTGCTACTCTTGTTGCTTGTGGGCGTGGCCTGTCCATCTTTGTTTGTATAGATAAGAAACCGTAGTAGCTAGATATAGCATCTAAAGCATCCTCGTTTTATACAACGTAAATAGTACACTAATCAGTGTGAAAATTGTTTGCTTGATTTGCGTGTTATTTGCTCGGCTTCGCACTAGCTACATTCTCAAGTTAGATGAGCAAAGTGAGCTGACTGTACTAACTACACACCTTCGGCAGAGACACCAACGATCTCTGCTACTTCCTTCCAAGCTTGATTTGTCTTCATCATTTCTCTATATACATTTAACGAGAGGTCGTTGATGACAGGAGAAGATGAAACCTTATTTAAATGATAGCTCACTGCAGATAGGAATTAAACTTCGGAGCGGGAAACTGAAGACACGGCGCAGCACAAGCGCCGTAGGATTGGTCTGAGGAATTATTTGAGACCATCGTTCAGATTTGACGTTTTATAGCATCAAACCGGATTGGCATAGAGGTGAGAAAATCGCTTTGCTGCTGAAACAGCAGGTCCGTGTCACACGTACGTAGAAAATCTATGTAGAAAGAACACTTGTCCGTTAGTGTGAATGTAGGTTCAGACACCTTTTTGTGTTTAATCATTTAGTTTGTGTTGATTTTGTTCAGACGTTAGTCTGGTGAAATCCACTCTCAGCACTTGACCGGTGTGTAGTGTTAATGTCTCGACTTTTACATATTCCAAAAGCTTGGAAGCACCACTACCTCTGCTTTCAGGACCTAACGGACAGGAATGTGTTTCTTAACAGTGAATAAAGGTGTCTGACGAAATGTCTACAGCAGTAACACACTAAATCACTAAATCACTAAATAACCATGTTTACATGCAAACTAATACAAAGATCATTTATCATCTGACTTACTTGGAATGAAACAGAAGAGAGTGTGTGTTTGCTCGGTGTCGGCCATGGACACGGCCCCATTGAGGCGTTCGACTAAAACACGTAACCTGGCATTTCAGACCTCAGAACAGGTGAAAACTAAAAAAAAAAATCATCCTCTCCACACAGAAAACCTACTCCTAAACATGGGATGGTCTCCTCAACCCCTAGTTCAGCAATACCAAATCAACATGGCTGCTCTCAGAACAGTAACATGTTATATATATGCTATATATATACACACACACACACACACACACAAACACACACACACACACACACACGAGTATTATCTTTAGATCGATCAACATACAGACGCTCCCGCTTGTTCAATCTAGAACACTGACGTTTGAACATTTCACTGTCTTGAGGACATCACTCATCACAGTTAGCTGGTTAGCTTGTTGCTAACAAAAGACAAACATCCGTGACAGGCATGTTTTTTCCCCACTTTGAAGCTCAAACTTACAAAAATGACATAGCTCTGACTTCCCACTTAAGAGTGGAATGCTGCAAAACGTTTATAGGACCATGCTTGTTAGTACTGCGGTGTTTTGGTGTCGCCGGTTTGAATAAAAATAAAATACACTATTTCAAAAACAAGCGAGAAACCTCTTGATAAACAAAAGTCATAGATTTCGCTATGCAGGGAATAAAGTCACAATATTGATATATAAAATAGTGCAAATATTAGAAGGATAAACTTGTAATGGTCTTGTGGTGTTGCAGACTGCACGCAATGCAAGTATTGGAGCACAAAATCGAATGAAAATAAATCAGACTTGCAAGTGTTGGTGGCCAGAAAAGCCAGATTCTTTCTGATTTCCTCAAATGTTTTATTTACTAGGCGCTTTAGGGGACGGAATTCATACCAGTATTACACGCCAACCACATTATTATAATTAATATTTCAGACTATTTAAAAGCCACGTCTCTGAAATAAATATTTTGATGATTGAATCGGCAAACAATTAATCGAAAAAATTAAATG
>CM022755.1:37536213-37558713 GCA_012411365.1 Ameiurus melas
AGATGTCCTTATTTGGGCAAAACATTAACATCACATTTCCTTGGTCTATTTCACCCAATCCCAGAGTTTTATTTTCCATCCATCAATCCATCTTGTACTGCTTACACCTTCTCTGGGTCACGGGGGAACCTGGAGCCAATCCCAGGGAGCATGGGGCACAAGGCGGGGTACACCCTGGACAGGGTGCCAGTCCATCGCAGGGCACAATCACATGAGTTTTATTTTATCTCAGTTAAATTTTCTGTTTTTCTGGGATTTATAATCCCAGTGTTTATATTCCCAATAATTTATGTTTTTCAATACCAATGTCTGTAATCCCAGTGTTCTATAATCCCAGTGTTTATCATCTCTGTTTTATAATCCCAATGCCTTTCATTTCAGTGTTTTATAGTCTCAGTGTTTTATAATTCCACTGTCCTAATCCTAGGGTTTATGGCAAATAAAATTATTCAGATTTTGAATCCTAGTCTTTTACATTCACAGCATCTTAACCCCAGTGTTCAAAATCCCAGTATTTTAACTGAAGTGTTAATAATCCCTGTGTTGTAACCCCATTGTCTTTCTCTGTGTTTTATAATCCCAGTACCTTTATCCAAGTATTTTATGTTTCCAGGGCACTGTATTCTAAGGACCCTATGCTTGCTAGTGCACTATGTTTTCAGGACCCTTGGTCACATGTTTTTATGTTCCTTGTGACCTACAATTTCCAAAGTCCCATGTTTCCAGAGCCCTCATTTACCAGGTTCCTATGTTCCCAGGTTTCAATTTTCCCTGCAAAAAGTCCTTTGTTGCCAGAACTTTATTTTCTCCGGATATTAGATTTTCAGGGACTAAAGTGTTTTCATTGGAATTTTCAGGAGAACAGCCCTACGTACATGGGGTCTTACATTCCCAGGGTTCAATTCTCCCAGTGTCCTGTCATCAAGGGTTTTATCATCAAAAGGTAATACTTTCAAGGGACCCTATATTACCAGGTTCTGTGTTCTCAGAGCCATATGTTTGTCAGTGTACTACTTTTTCCAGGGCCCTCATTCCCACAGTCATATATCATTTGAGGCATACAATATGTCTCTAGGGGCCCATGTTCCCAAGGTTTTCTGTGGTTTTCACTTTATTAAATACTACACCATCCCAGAAGGCTTCATAACTCGGAAATGTCTCACAGAGTTTAATCGTATTGTGTATAACAAGCGCTGTCCTTGATGGTGTCCTCTAGACCATCCACTCGTGTCCATGACTCAACACCACTAACAGTACACTCATTTTAAAAGTATGATCAGTGATTAAGGAGCTACTGGTGAACCTCATAAATCTGTCTCTCAACTGAGGTTTTTAAAGGGCAGCTGTTGTTAAGCCACTCCTTAAGAAACCATCTCTATGAATATTGTCCAATCTCCGACATGTCATGACAAATCAAAGAATCTTCAGACAGATCTCAAGCAACAACTCTCTTCTTGTCTAAACACTAATAACTAGTGATGTCGTTCAGCCCGATTTCATCACGAGTATAAAAAAAGTGCTGGGTAAAGTGCTCAGTGATCTGATGCTCACCTCAGGTTGTGATTATGATTCTTTGGTTCTACTGTCTATGATGGCTTTAAAGCACAGTTATACAGAAATACAGAAAGTATTTGCCTGGTTTAGATGTTACTTCAAAGACTGATACCAGTTAGCGCTCATGGAGGGCATCAGAGCAAAAAAAGTATAACTTGGCGTCCCACCAGGTTCTGTTCTAGGTCCTGTATTAATCTCCCTTTGCATACAGTTTCTTGGATACTCATTGAATTTGCAAACATGATGCAGTTCATTTCTAGGCAGATGATGCACACTAATGCTCATCGTTTCAGCCAGTTATACGTCTTATCATATTTTTGTTTGCTGACTATTCCGTGAAACCAAACGCTTCAGTCAAGAAACTTGATGTAACCTCTGAAGATAGGTTCTAAAGCTCTAGAACGGCCCAACATGACATTGGATTATTATACCATGTCGTTGGCTGTCGCCTTCAACGGAAACTCCATCCCAAATCACTTTACATTATGTTGCAGCAACACGAAGCATAAAATCATGCAGATACAGGTCAAGAGCTTCAGTTAATGTTCACATCAAACATCAGAAAAGGGGAAAAGTCTGATCTCTAAAGTGTGACTTAGACGGTGGCATGGATGTTGGTGCCAGATAGGCTGGTTTGAGTTGTTCAAAAACTGCTAATCTCCTGGGATTTTCACACACAACAGTCTCTAGAGTTTACACGGAATGGTGTGAAAGACAAAAAACACTGAGTGAGCGACAGTTCTATTGGGGGGAAACGCCAGACTGGTCTGAGCTGCCAGGAAGAAATATAGTAACTAATATAATCACTCTTTACATCCATGCTGAGCAGAAAAGCATCTCAGGATACACAAAACATCAAATCCTGATGTGGATGAGCTACAACAGTAGAAAAACACATCAGGTTCTACTCGTTGTCAGCCAAGAACATGAATCTGAGGCTATCATGGGTACAGACTCACCCACACTGGACAGTTGAAGGTTGTGTGCTTTAAGTTGTTCTCGTTTGAATTTATTCTCTACTGGTAAGGTAGGATTCTGACCTTTGTGTACTATCTACTTGCCTCAGTTGGATCTAGATTCTTGCCACTAGAATTGCTGTATTGTGTAGCATTGTTGATTCTGTAATGTTGCTTGGAAGTGTTCATTAGTCTATGCACATTAGTTCTCTCAGGTGGTTAATCAAGAGTGATTTCAGTGTCCCTTAAGGTGTGAACTGTGGGCAGGGCTCACTAAGATGTATTGAAAGTTATCTGCTACAGCATACATTTAGATAAAGGATCAAGTTTAGTTGTGTTTTTTTCTTCTTGTTCAGTTCCCTCTCAGGCCTATCTTCAGTAACTTCATTCCTGACTAAGCTGCAGACGTGTGCCTCAAGCCTATCTCTGTTATCACCTCTCATCCACAAACCACAGGCCGAACTACCAGTAACATCATCTACTCTCATCTGTTGTCTCGGTCTCAAACAGCAGTGGTAGGTGGACTCTGGAATTGCCAGTCTGCTGTAAAGAAAGCTGATTTAATCTCAGCTTTAGCTTCCCATTACTCTCTTGACTTTCTGGCACTAACTGAGACCTGGATATCTCCACAGAACTCAGCTACACCGGTTGTTCTATCCTCTCTTTATGCTTTCTTGCACACGCCAGAAGAAACTGGCAGGGGTGGTGGTAAAGATCTGCTGTTGTCTCGGAGATGCTGCTTCACACCTCTCTCCCTGTCTCATCTTAATCATCCTTCAAATTCCATGCAGTTACAGTTACCTCCCTGATCAACCTTCTCATCATTGTCATCTACCGTCTCCTGGTCACCTAGGAGACTTTCCTGAAGACATGGACATGCTCCTCAGTCTTTTCCATACCGACAGTACCCATCTTACAGCCTTTGGAGATTTCAGGCTTCCCTCTGACAAGCAACTCTTGCCTGATCCCTCTTCTGCAATCCTCCTTCTGTAATCCCAGAAAGATTTCAAGGAACCCTGTTCCTTGGTTGTCAGATGTGTTATGTAGCAATTCGGGGAGAACTAAGACCAGCAGAGAGAAAGTGGAAGAAATCACAACTCAAAACAGATCTTGCCTCTTACCACACACGCATGTCCAAATTCTCATCTGAAGTAACTTCTGCTAAGACTGCCTCTACAAGGAAAAGCTGGAAACTTCTGCCTAGACTCTCACAAGCTCCACAACATCTTTTCTTCACTACTCAAACCACTGGCTCATCCTGAGCCGTCCGCCCTGACTGCTGAAGACTTTGCCACCTTTTATGATGGGAAGATCTACCAGACCTTCACTTCTACCCCCACTCCTACACTACCCATTGAGGATTCCTCTTCTCCTTCACTGGTACACTTTTCTAATCTATCATCAGAAGAGATCCTGCAGGTCATCTTGTCTTGCAATCCTACCACCTGCCGAATGGATCCAATCCTTTCCACAGTGCTCTAGACCATCTCACAAGACCTTCTCCTCCTCATCATGACTATCACCAATGGCTCCATATCATCTGGTCATGTACCAACTGCATTCAAGAGAGCAAGGATTACTCCCATCCTGAAGATCCCTCTGACATCATCAACTACCGACCAGTATCACTTCTCTCTTTTCTTTCTAATATCCTCTTAACACACTGTCTACAATCTACTGTCTCTCTATCTTTCACAGAACAACCTCCATGATCCTAACCAGTCCGGCTTCAATGCGGCACATTCCACAGACTGCCATTTTGGCTGTCACTGAGAAGTTACATGCTGCTAGATCAGCCAAGTTGTCATCAGTCCTGATCCTCTTTGACCTTTGAGCAGCATTTGACACAGTCAACCACAATACTCTCTTGTCCACACTCATGAGTCTCAGAATTCATGGTGCAGCATGGCAGTGGTTTGCTTCCTACCTTTAAGGTCACTCATACCAGGTGACCTGGAAGGGATCCCCTTCTGTTCCCCGCAGACTCTCCTCTGGTGTCCCACAAGGCTCAGTACTTGGTCCTCTTCTGTTCTCCCTCTATACTCAATCTCTTAGTGAGGTCATATCCTCAAATGGGTTTTCATACCACTGTTATGCAGCTGACACTCAACTCATCCTCTCCTTTCCTCCCTCAGACCCTCTTGTTTCTGCTCAGATCTCAGGATGTCTGTCAGACATCTCATCATGGATGGCAGCTCATCAGCTGAAACTTAATCCCAGCAAAACGAAACTGCTGTTCTTCCCAGCTGTTCATACCATGTCAGGATCTTGTGATCTCCCTGGACAACTCTCTGATCCCACCTTCCCACCTCTGATCCCACATACTGCATGCAACCTTGGGGTAACCATGGACAATCGACTGTCCTTTTCTTCTCACATTGCTAATCTGACACAATCATGTCGATTTCTCCTTTACAACATCAGAAGGATTCGTCCATTTCTATCCATACTGGTCACTCAGGTGCTGGCTCCGCATCTCGTCATTTCGAGGCTGGATTACTGCAACTCACTCCCGGCAGGTCTGCCTCTGAGCGCAATTCGATCTCTGCAACTGATCCAGAATGCAGCTGCTCGACTTGTTTTCAACCTTCCTAAGTTCTCCCACACCACCCCATTGCTACGCTCCCTGCACTGGCTTCCTGTAGCTGCCCGCATCAGACTTCAAACACTGATCCTTGCCTACAAAGCCGAAAATGGACCAGCACCCACTTACCTCAAATCACTTATCACACCCCGCACTTCACTACGCTCCCTCCAATCCTCTGGCACCGCTAGACTGGTCCCACCATCTCTCAGGGTACAAGGAAGGCATGGATCAAGACCATTCTCTGTTATGGCACCTAGGTGGTGGAATGAACTTCCCCTAGATGTCCGAACAGCTGAGTCACTGGCGGTGTTCAAATGATGTCGAAAGACCTCCCTCTTCCTATACTACTTAAATTAGCACTTTTTTTTATTTATGGAAAGTTGTGTTGTCTGTGTTTTTCTTACTATATTACCTCCCAACAGAGTTTTTAGACTGATGGTATTCTTAGTCCGTGACCTAGTGAACCAGTATCGGGATGTATTTATAGAGACTTCAAAGCACTTCTGTAAGTCACGTTGCATAATGAAGTGGATAGTGGAAATGAAGCGAGGGATAAATCCCACTGCACCGCTACCAGCAGGTAGTCGCATAGCATTGTGGGTAATGTTTACATTCATGGCATTTGGCCCTAATCCAGAGCAACTTACAATTATCCCATTTTTTTTTTTTATATAACTGAGCAGTTGAGGGTTAAAGAGCCCAGCAGTGGCCCAGCACTGCTTGGAGTGACTGGTATTTGAACTCATGACTGATCAGAAGTCCAGCATCCTAACCACTGTGCTACCACTTCCCCCTAGTAATACAGGAAACCATTAACCAATGTTTTATATAACCAATAACCAACTAAAAAAATATCACGTTAATTATATACGCAGATTAATATGCAAATGGTTCAAGGCGGATTTTTACCTTTAAGGAGCTCCAACTTGTTCAGAATGCCGCACGCTGAGCATTCTACACACCCCCCAAGTTCCCAGAATCTCCTTAAAGAAACAATTCTGCTTATTTCCACTTTAAGAGGCATGAGTAAGCAGTTTCCGAGCAATACACACCGCTCGGTCCAGGGTGATTATGGAAAACCAGGAAGTGTGGCATGAGATAAAAATCACTGATTAAGAATTTAGAGCCTCTGGGCCGGATTACACACACACACACAAATACACACACACACACACACACACACACACGAACACACACACACACGTGTTTTAAGTAGAATACACTGCTGAATGCACACTGCACTTTAGAAGAGTGGAAATTGCACCATGATTGAGAAAGCAAAGGAGATGTTCTACTTTATTCTTCATGTCCTGACTGGAGTACCTTTTTTTCCCACAGTCACATTCTTGTAATTCCAAACTGCTCCTATGCTCCAGGCTCCTGTTCTGTGTAACCCTGACACTTTGGCATTTGGGTAAAAGGAAAGGGGGAGTTTTTTGATTAGCCTTTTGGCACGTAACTGTAAACATATTTGATTACAGCAACCCTGGCCTTCTGCAGAAGAACTGGATGATTATGAGAGCCGAAGAGCGAGTGGGTTGTGGAGAGATGATGTGCTGAAAGAAGCTCCTTCTTTTCCTCGTGTTTACTGCGTTCCCTGTATCCATCCAGCACACACCATTGATTCATTAATTCCTCGTGCGCAGCAACATTTCCTCCGAGGACGACCGCTACACGCTGTGATCTGACTCACGATATCAAGGACCGTAAACCAGGATTGACATCCGAGTGAGGTCCACGTTGCAGAAATGCTGATGTTGTATTCTACATCATTTACAGTTTGAATTTCTTTTATTTGATCATTTCATTCTTTTTATTGTAGGGGAATTCTGCTAAAATTCCCACTAAAAATGGTAAACGTGCACTTATATAGCGCTTTTATCCAAAGCGCTTTACACTGTGTCTCATTCACCCATTCACACACACACACACACACCAACTTGCCATCGGGAGCAACTTGGGGTTCAGTGTCTTGCCCAAGGACACTTCGGCATGTGGAGTCACCCGGGACGGGAATCGAACCGCCAACCCTACGATTAGTGGACAACCCGCTCTACCACCTGCCCCACAGCCGAACATGCGCCTAATATGACCAAAGGTGAACGTCTTAATGCTTCACCACTAAAGATTAGTTCGTGGATAAATAAGACACCCTGAAGTGGTTATGTTTTGTTTCGCAGTGACCCAATTTGCCTGTTATAATTGGGGATGTGTTCAGAATGAACCAATCACAAACATTCTCATGTTCAAAAGTAATTATCATACTGACATTCATTATTCCGATTAACTCCAAAGAAAGACTTTCTACACATCTTCTTGGTTTCATCCTGACATGGTCCGCAAAGAGCTTACAAAGCCTGTACAGGGTCTCACTGTTGAAAGGAATCGTTAAAGCATTAGATGTACCATGGAACACCGTGAAGGCCATCGTCAATGATTAGAAAAATGGAGTGACATCACCAAGAATAGGACATCCCTCCAAAACTTACAAAAGACAAGACAAAAACTTACCAGGGAGGCTGCCAAGAGACCTACGTCAACATTAAAAGAGCTACAGGAACATCTGACACGTACTGATTACTCTCTGCATGTGACAAGCTCTCATATTCTTCACATGTCTGGGCTATGGGGCAGGGCGTCTAGACGGAAGCTCTTGATAATGAAAAAAAAACCATCCAAGCCCAACTAAATCACCCCAAGCCATGTGACAGAATGTGTTATGGTCTGATGAGACCAATTCCAAAATGTACGTTCGGTACAAAAAAAAAAAGCCACATCACCAGGGTGAAGCATGGTGGTGGCGGCAGCATCGTGCTTTAGGGCTGCTCTTCTTCAGCCAGAACTAGGGCTTTTATCAAGGTGGAGGGAATCATGAATACCAACTGATTTACTGAAAAACATTCAGGTGTGCGCTAGTGAGATGAAAAGGAATTTCCCCATTCAGCATGACAATGATCCAAAGCACACATCCAAATCAACAAAGGAACGGCTTAACCAAAAGCAGATCAGTGTTACCGAATGATCTAGCCGACCTGAATCCAGCTACAAAGCTGTGGGGTGACCTGAAGTGGGCTGTGCACAGGAGATGCCCTTACACTTTGAAGCATCTAGAATGTTTTTGCAGGAAAGAGTGAGAAAATAATGCTAATCATGCTCGTCGTGTGTTATTAATGAGTTATGTTCCGCAATACTACAGCTTAAAATTGTACCAAGTGTTTATTCATAGCCAACTAATTCTTGTAGCCTTACCAGGTCAGCAAACATTACCGTACGCTAGCAAGATCATTTGGCTAGCAATGTCATAAAGTAAAAGAAAGTGAGGTTTACATTTTACAATTGCTACTGCAAAGTCTCACGATTATAGCAAAGCTCTGTACGTCGTTTGTTAGTCAATAACAGGTATAGTATGTGCAGTGCACAGCTCTCATCAAGGGAAAAAAAAAATCTGTTAGCATAGCATCTCGAGTAAGCTAAAAAAAAAAAAAAGAAAAAAAGAAGCTGTTCTGGAATCATTCAAGAACAAATCATTACATCTGATCCTGGAATGGAGGTTTTTGCATATAGCAGTCTACGTTTCGACTCGACATCCTGTCATGAACACGAATTAGAAACTTCTGATCTCATACTTTGAAGCGGTTCCGGCTACATCTGTACGAACAATGTTCTTTAAGGATTGTGGCTACATCCACGCACAACCATAAACACCAAAATTCCTTTGGATTGTTTGGTTTTAAATAAAAGTAACTGTGACTAACAATATTCATATATATATATATATAAGGGTGTATTTGTATCTGCATTCGGATTTAAATCTGAATTGGGTGTGGTCTAAACACTGAATAAGACCAGGAGAAATCCTCAAATGTAGAAATGTCTGCAGTTTCAGCATGGTGAGTGAGATCTGTCGCCTACCAATTCCCACCCAGCAGCCAGCTCTCCCCATCAGTGACAGCTACCAAGCAGGGAGGGTGAAGGCTAACACAGACTTCCTCTGAGACTGGGCTGTGGTAACACCCTGAGAGATATCCACCCTTTTCCACATGCATGAGCTCACACTTGGCTAGTTGGTTCTATTTCCTAAAAGGTAAACAAACTAGCAGTCTAAATTAGGCTCAGTGGTAGCTCAGTAATTAAGACATTGGACTACTGATTGGATGGTTGGGAATTCAAATCCCAGCACCACCAACCTGCCACTGCTGGGCCCCTGAGCAAGGCCCTTTAACCTTCAACTGCTCAGTCGTATAAATAACGAGATAAATGTAAGTCACTCTGTATAAGGACATAAATGTGAATGTAAATCTAATTTAAGCCACCGTGACCAGGCGGTTACTAAGGATGAATGAATGCTGGAAATTCATGATAACGAGCTTCATCTTTGCTTGTCCTGTGACATTCAATATCTGAGAATGTCTGCCAAGCTCTCAAACAAAACTTCCCCTCAGACTTGTATCGGCATCGAACACATACATTATCTATTTATTCTGAATAACGTATTCATATTCATTTACATCCCTACTATATGATCAGATACGGATCTTCTTTAAGCGAGTATTTTGCATTCTGATTACATTTATTTACTATTGTAAAAATAAATCAATAAAAGACACCAACCACTCACGAGGCATGATAATACCTAACCAGAGTTGGTTCCAGTTTTACACTCTGCGATATCAGTATTGAAAGTATCGTCAATATAGCGAAGACAGTTAATAACCGATATATCGTGCCGACTCTCGAACTCTAACAGTGTGTATATGAGAACTGTGTGTGTGTAAAACGACTTGTGCAGACACACACGTCTTCACACACTCGTTTCCAGTGTTCCTTCGGTGTGATTCGGGAATAAAGGTGTGTTTAAAACTGGAACTTACGTATAACTCCAGTAACTGGGTGCAGTCTTTATGCAGCAGCCGGGCCAGAGCCACAGTTTTTCCCTTTAAATCCATTCACGTTCACACACTGTAGATCCCTCTGGGAGGTTGAACACAGGTCCAGGTGAGGTTATGAACAGAGGTTAGGGCTTTTCAAACAACTTTAAACGGATTTCTTACTGTTTTGGGAACGCAGATCGTCTGTCGCGAGTTACTGCCATATACTTCCAGGTCCATTCATTAAATTACAGTGTGCGGCGCCGCTCCACCCACCGTCTCTCTCTCTCTCTCCCTCCCCTCTCTCTCTTTCTCCCTCCCTCTCTCTCTCTCTCTCCCTGTCCCTCTCTCTCTCTCCTCTCCCTGTCTCTCTCTCTCCCTCTCTCCTCTCACTCTCCTCTCTCTCTTCCTCTCTCACTCACACCTCCCTCTCCCTGTCCCTCTCTCCTCTCTCACTCACTCTCCCTCTCTCTCTCCCCTGTCCCTCTCTCCCCTCTCCACCACACCTCCCTCTCTCTCCCCGCCCTCTCCTCCCTCCCTCCCTCCCTCCCTCCTCCCTCTCCCTCCCTCTCTCTCTCCCCCCTCTCCTGTCCCTCTCTCTCTCTCTCTCTCCCCCCCTCACACCTCTCTCCTCTACTCTCTCTCTCCCCGTCCCTCACCTCTCTCTCTCTCACTCACACTTCTCTCAGACTCTCACCACACACACACACACACACACACACACACACACACACACACACACACACACACACACACACACAAACACACAGGAATGTTTAAAGGGCAGAACAGAGAACAGAGAACAGAGGGAGGGCCGAAGGCGGAAACAAAACTCCACTGGGATTCAGGAATTTGTGCTCGTGCGCCTGAGCTGAACACAATCCTCACACAGATCTTGTTTTCTTACGAATATTCTTGAAAATATACCTTAAATAACAATATTTTTCAAAAACCAGTCGACATGTTCAACATGTTCTCTTTCTCTCCCATTAATACATTCTCATTTAATCTGTTCGTTTATCACTGAAAAGTTCTGACGAAGACATTCCCAAGCGGTAAAAGATGGATTAGCCGTTAGCATCTCTGATACGTCATCTCGTCCGCCATTTTGAGTGGGACTTGTTTCCTAACTGCAGTCCTAGAGAACCCACTGACCTTCACATATTAGTGGGAAATCACAAAAATATCAGGGGAACAGGTTTGGGAACCTGTACACTAGAGATACATTATACTGCCAAAAGTATGTGCACCCCTGACCATCACACCCATATGTGGTTCTTCCACAAACTGTTACCACAGAACTGAAAGCACACAGTTGTATAGAATGTCTTTGCATGGTGTAGCATTACAAATGATAAAAACCTGTTCCAGCATGACAATGCACCTGTGCACAAAGCGATCTCCATGAAGACCTGGTGTGTGAAAGTTGGAAGAAGGTGGTAGAACTCGAGTGTTCTGCACACTGTCCTGAACCCCCTAAATACACAAGAACCCCTGATATTTCTCCTCTCCCGCGGATAAATTTACACTAAACCTCAACAATGTTCCAGTGAATTCAGTTTAGAAATTCATGATTCAGGTGTTTAAATAAATGTGAGATGATCGGTGATGAAATTCAAGCTCAGATCTTATTTCGGGTGATGAGAATTTTATTGGTTTTAATGGAAACTGTAATGGTCTCTGTTGGTCACTACTGGTAATTTGTTGTCTTCTAATGGTGATATGTTATGTCTAATGGATACCATTAAGGATAATGGTAATAATGGTAAAGGTAATGTTTTTAATGGTTAGCTTGTAGGTTGTAATGGTATTTGTAGTGGAAACCATTAGAATTTCTTTATTTTTTTATTTTTTATTCCAGCAATGATGTTATGTCTGCTCTTAAACATTGGTACTGTTACAGCAGGATATCTGTATCCTGCAGGAGCTTTCCTCAAGTAATCTTGTAGCTGGAAAAGATCCAAAACAATTTCTCACAGGTTTAAGATGAAACGGTTTGTTCTTCAGTTTCCTCTGGTCGAGAATGAAATATGCGGGTCAGAACCTCAATGTCTGAGTTTTCTCCTGCAGTGGAACAGTGAAATCAATTAAATGACAATTAAACTACACAATTTAAGGCATCGATATCTCTGTAAATAATATATCAACAATTTTTAATCACAATTATCTAACTAACAATCCTTTTCAATATTGGTATAATAATAATAACAATACTACTACTACTACTACTACTACTACTAATAATAACACTATTAATAATAATAATAATAATAATAATAATAACACTATTAATAATAATAATAATAATAATAATAATAATAATAATGGCAATAATAACAATAATAATATTACTACTACTACTACTACTACTACTAATAATAATAATAATAACAACAATAATGCTATTAATACTACTACTACTAATAATAATAATAATAATGGTAATAATAATAACAACAACAACAATAATAATAATAATAATAATAATAATAATAATAATAATAGATGACTGAGTTTAATGAAGAACTGAAAGATCAGTGAGAGCACAGGAACTGATTACGTGATTTGACTGATTGAATAATTTTAAGGAACAAATGTGAGCATCACAGGGAAAAAGTTTTTTTATTTTTAAAGTCTGTTAGAGGTTTATGTAAGAAAGCGAATAGATCTCACACACGACTGTTTCTCAATTCTAGACTCTTTCCGATCTGTAAACCCAAACTCTGTAGGATAACCGTCGATGAGCTAGTTCTCTGAAAATAAGCACACAGTTTGTGTGTTATGCTTAAAACAACAACAACAACAACAACAACAACTTCTAAAAAGAGAGAAAAATAAAGAGTCAGAAAAGCAAAAGAAAAGAACCCGTGCACGACCCAGCCTCACGATGGCGGTATTGTGCATGCGTCAACACAGCGGCGGATAACAGAAGAAAAACGTACTTCCGCATAAACAGGAAGTTAACCGCTATAAGACAGACAGATCAAAGAAAATAATAAAAAACCGAGTCGCGAGTATAATAGTGTAGTTTTAAAGAATAAATCTAGAGATAAAGAGAGGCGATGAACTCGCTGGTGGGATACGGAGTCTCCTCTGAGTCGGAGGATGAAGAGGAGCCACAGAGCGGAGCAGCGCAGTAAGTAAACACTCAGATTCGAGGCTAATGTGATGAAAGTAATGGAAGCTTATAGCCACCATTTTAGCATCGTGTACGGCGCGTGCTTAAATGATCACACACTCACGATCAGTTACAGTATTCGTACACAAGCACGAATTAAATGTGAACTGTATTATCAGCAGAATTCATGCACACTTCCGCCTTCGGATTTTTAAGCCACGCCCCCTACCGGAGTCTGCCGTTAGTAGTCAGTGTGAGACACTCGGCATCGGATTCACACATGATGCTAAACTGAAGAGCTTACGGTTCTATTACTAGCCATCTTCAGACATCAAACATGAGGTCGTTTGAAATAAAGGTGTGTCTCTGTGCAGGAATGAGAAGACCGAGTCCAAACAGACGAAACCACGCAATTTCCTGTTGGAATCCGGATCAGCTTCCAGCGAGTCCGGTTCAGAGTCGGAGCGAGATGAGGAACAGGAAGAGGAACGTGCTCCTGCGAGCGTCCGCTCGTCCTCGGAGCTTCCGCTTCCTCCAACCGTCGGTTCTGCTTCAAACAAGCTGCCCTTGCCTGCTCTGGGAGGGTTCTGCGTTCCGGTTGGCAGCAGCGTGTTCGCGAACCCGTTTAAAGAACGAGCAGAACAGAAACTCAACGCGCTCCAGAAACACGTCCCGCTCACGTCCCACGCCCAGCCCACGCACATCGGCGGGAAGAGGGTGTGCGTGGCCTACAGGAAAAATGGCCGCTGCCGTTTCGGAATCCGTTGCAAGTTCGCTCATGATAGTGACCTGCAGCAGAACGTAGCACCACACACTGTCTCGGACTCGAATAACGCGGCGGCACACACTCCGGTCTGCAGGGAGTCGGCTGTAGAGACGCACAGAGAAGACGACGAGGAGAATCAGAGCAGGAGGAAGAAACACCGAGTGGGAGTGAGCGACAGTCTCATCCCTCCCAAACGGGCGTTGAAACAGTACGCCAGGAACGTCTCTCTCACACACACACACAATGACGGGGTGTGAGAAGTAAAATCTGAATTCAGGGTGCAGTGTGTGTGTGTGGTCCAAATTGTCCCAGGTGTGAGCTGATGTGTGAAAGATTGCAGTTTCATCCAGGGTGTGGTTGTAGCAGATCATTCTAGATACAAGATAACCCCCTCACTGAGACTGACACATGGGCCACGCCCACTTCACTGAGACGGACCACGCCCACTACAGAGACTGACCCACGGACCACGCCCACTTCAGAGACTGACACACAGACCACACCCACTTCAGAGACTGACACACAGACCACACCCACTGAACACCGGTCCCCACTCACGACACACACCCACAGCATCCACGCCCACTTACGGAGAGGACACCGGTCCACGCCCACTTCAGAGACTGACACACAGACCACACCCACTTCACTGAGACTGACACGCGGTCCACGCCCACTTCACGGAGACGGACACGCGGTCCACGCCCACCAGAAACGACAGCACACACCCACTTCAGAGACGACACGGTTCACGCCCACTTCACGGAGACGGACACGCGGTCCACGCTCACTTCAGAGACTGACACACAGGCCACACCCACTTCACAAAGATTAACACACAGACCACGCCCCCTTCACATGGGCCCACTTCGCGGAGAGGCCACACCTCCTCCACTGAGACTGATACAGAGGCCACACCTCCTCCACTGAGACTGATACAGAAGCCACACCTCCTCCTCTGAGACTGATACTGAGGCCACACCTCCTGTGTTTCATGTTGATTATTATAAATACTAACACACACGTGTGAAACGGACACCACGTCATACTTTGTCCAAACCTGTTCAGTTCTTTTTTTGGGAGGAAAAAACCCCAACAAACCGTTCTAGACATCAGTATGTTGTAATCTCTGGTGCTGAGAATCGTAGACACACTCAGCAGCTTCTCTAATCAACACAAACGCTAGAACACTGCAGCACACCAGTACTGAGTACTGACTGACATCAGGTTCAGTACTGTCCTACTCAGATCGTTTGAATCATTTCAGCAATAAAGAGTCGACTCTTTCCAAATGACTCGTTGCCATGTTTTTCTAAACCGGTTGAAGTTTCTCATGTCCAACTACGGCTGAAACCGTTTGTCCTGGCTCAAGCGTCCTATCACCCGTTACTACCCCTCACTCCGTTACAAACGTCTTTAAACAGGAAGTAGTTTGTGAAAAAGGCCATGGCTTTGTAGGAGGTCATGTGATCATACGACACTGTACAGACTCGTTTAGAGGAACAGATCATCAACTGATTAAATAAAAAATTTCAATAACTGGATTACGTTCAGCGCATGCACACTGAAAATATGACTTCTTTTACACACACACACACACACACACACACACACACGGAGAAATAATAAACCTTTAAAAAATGACATCCTTTCCTCCTTCTTCAGTGTTTATTAGTAGGATGCACAGAGGTGTGACGTTGTTTACTTCCTGTTACACACTCATTATCTTTTTACACACACACACACACACACACACACAGAGGAAGAGCAGTGTAGACATGTTTATTGGACATGGATAGTTAGAGTGATATAGATTGATTTATAAAACATTGACTCTGTTCATAATCTAGCATTTCTTCTTCTTCCTCCTGCTACATAGCGTAAAACCATTTGAAGCCTAAACACGAGCGTTTTTAATCGCGGTGTGAACTTCCTTATTGGTCTGTGATTCTCTAATTTAAGGATTATAAATGTCAGTATTGTGGAAAAAACACAAAACTTTCAAACTACAGGAACTAAAGGTCAAAGGTTAAGGCCGTTCCATCTTCTCCGACGACGCTCCGGTGATAAAGAACGGTTTCCTTTTTTCCAGCGGAGTTATGAAAGGCTAATGCTGCTTACAACTTCAGAAAACTTACAGCTACCAGTTTAGCCAAACAATTCCTTTAAGATACCTGGGTAAAGAGAGACATATCGCTTTAATAAATACCCCCCCCCCCTCTCTCAACTCTGCCCCGCCCCAATACGGTGCAGGATTAAAGAGAAAAACATGGTTAAAACACGTCTATTAGAATTCTATTAGTGGCCTGGAATAAGGTTATCATATGCAGTGTGAAAGAAACCTACATGAATCAGACACACGGGAAATTAAACATACAAAAAAAAAAAAAACAACACAGTTTGAAGACTAAAAGTGTTTATGTACAAAAAAAAAAAACCCCAACAATATCAAGACGACATTCTGAGACACACACACACACACACGTCTACAAGCCTAGCAAAATCTAGTTTGAATACACAAGATAGATTTAAAGTCCTGTAGAGTTTCAATACATAGGAAGTTCACCGAGGAAGAGGAAGAGGAGGAGGAGCACGTTCAGGACGTGTAGGAATTACGGGTCACGTCGGTTAAAGGCAGTGAGGATCACGTTCCCGTCGTCACCCTGTGTATGAGGATCGTAATAGGTTTTTACATGTTTAGACCAGAAGAAAAAAACAAAAAAAAAAACACAACTCATGGATGATGGTAAAACACACCTTAACTACACACTTCGTGTATCCACTTGTGGGTTGCCATAGAAACAGCTAATTTCCACGTCTGACGCGTAATTCCGACTAAACGTCCTCGTCTTACCTCTGCGAGTCATTTTGCCGGGAAACTCTTCTCTTCCTTCCTTACATCAGTCTGTGTTGGATCGTCCCGTCTGGGCTGTCCGTCACAACCTGCACCTCGCCGGGCCCGCCCGCTTCCCAAACCCCACCCACATTCCCAGTCCCACCCTCCCAGAGTGCCCCACCCTCTCTCCTCTCAGCCTGAGGAGGTGGATTAGGAGGTGGAGGAGAGGACGCGGAGGATGATGGAGGGGGTGCAGGATCGGCAGTGAAAGCCACAGAAGTGATCTGTGGGAGGAGCGAGATGGAGGGGGCGGAGCTAGTGGTCGGGGGCAGCTGATGCGTGACGGACAGCAGGGGGAGCTGCTGAGGAGGGTGCGAAAGAGTGGTGAAGGTCATGTGAACGATCTGTGGAGGAGCCTGAACGGTCAACTGTTGCTGGGACACGGGGGCAGAGACAAAATGCACCGTCTGATTGGAAGAGGTCGGGTGTGACACAGAGGCGCCGCCCCCTTCCGCAACACCCGTAGCCTCGTCTGTAGAGGGCAGTGCGAGAGTGACGGGCACCTGCATGGTGTGCAGCGGCTGCTCCTGGTCCAGCAGCATGACGGAGCCGACGCTTACCGGGGTCACGTGCGTGGTGGTGGGCGTCGCCGTGGTGACGAGGGCGCCGGCGTTTGCGGCGAGAGCCTCGGCGATCAGGACCTCCGGGTGGCTCTTGGCCTTGTGAGCCACCACGCTGTCCTTCTTCTCGAACTTCTTGCCGCAGATGGCGCAGGAGAACTGGTAGGAGGCGTCTGCGTCGTGCTTCTTCATGTGCCAGTTCAGAGACGCTTTCTGACGACAGGTGAAGCCGCAGATCTCGCACCTGCAGCACGGAGAGCGCGAGAGGAGACACCTTATCACTCACACCCTACGTAGGGAGCGTATATAGTGGATAAGAATCTTTAGAGATTCCTTCGTGAATCTTACGCAATTTATACAAGCTTCACACACTCTGAGACGGTCGCACTAATCGCTCATTAATATTCATCACACACTAATTAATATTCACATCTGCGCGATTATTAAACCTGTGTAGTTGTGTTTTTCCGTGCGATACTACATGTGATGTGTACTCCAGCTATATACAAGAGTATCTTACTCCATAAACTTGAAGTGTGTGTGAGTGTGAGTGTGTGTGTGTGTGTGTGTGAGTGTGTGTGTGTGTGTGTGTGTGACTCACTGCAGTGGTTTCTCTCCAGTGTGTATCATGCGGTGCACAGCGAGGTTGTGAGAGCTCTTAAACGCACGTGCACAGAACTCACAGATGTAGTCCCTCTGATCTACACACACACAAACACACAAACACACACACACACACAAACTTCAGAAAATGATTTAAATCTGCTCCACTTCCTGTTTAGCACTTGTCAAACAAACAGAGCTGCTTTGTATCATTCGAGCTCTTAAAGCCACACCATCGCGTGTGTAATCGAATCTTAAACACTGAAGATATCTACAGAAACTTCCACTTTCTACACGCTGTGGACTTGATACAAAATCTATTTACGCGGAGGTCACGATTGCTGCACAAATTAAAGCCGCACAGTAGTGATATTAGGAGATAACCAGATGTTCGGAGCGATGTAACACACTGGGCGTGGCTACAATAATGTTCAGCGTTAGCGCTCTACTGCATGACATCACATTAAGAAAGAAAGAAAAAAAAAAGTTGAATGGATTTTTATCACTTGAACTAATTTCAGTAGGTTAGTTGGTAAGTCGTCGCCGCATGGCAACAAAGTGCAATAGTGGAACGCATCATATCGTCAAAAATAACACCAAATGTATGAGACTTACTGCAGTTTTTTTTCTCCCACTTGGTCAACATGTAGCAGTGATCTCTTCTAGAAAGGACTTGGTTATAAATAAACAGCATGTGGATGGATTTAATCTCTCAAAACACATACTTCACCCAAAACATGTTTCATGTAATTCTTGTGTGTGTTTAATTCCTTCTCTTAAAACGTAAAATGTAGAAAATTGCTGAATGTCGGAGATTACAGTTCGTCTGATTTTGAATATGGAAAAAAAAAAAAGTAAATATACGATTAGAGAAGCCGAGTATCTTTGTTGCTGTTTCAGTTCAGTTTCTTGTTGCCATGTGACAACGATTATATTTTACATTTAACAGATTGTGTTAAAAATGATTATTATTTTTTTTTAAAAAGTAGCTTTGCTTAAATATTGAAACATTTATACATTTCGGCGAGCCCTCCGGTGATGACCTTCACCATACCATGAGTTTAAAGAAAAGGAAGTGCAAACTTTTTTGGTTATTTGTCAAAGTTAAAAGACCCTTTTTTTCCAGTTACATATGAAGACATCAGTTCTGTTTTATTGCCCATCAAAAAAATTGGAGAAAAATGTATTGTTGCCGTTTGGAAACAATATGCAGTAAAGTGTCACAATTTGCCCCGCCCCTTATCTAGCAAGCAAATAACGCTATACCAAATGTTTTCAGGAAAAGAGTACAAAGGAGATATGTTATTTATCTGTTTTTTGTTTCCATTCGTAGGGTCGTACCTGTGTGGTGCTTGGCGTGACGCAGTAACTGTTTCTGGAGGCGGAACAGACGGCCACAGGACGGGTGTGGACACACATATTTCTTCTTCATTAAGTGCTGATATTTAATGTGATGCTGAGAGAGAGAGAGAGAGATTAAATGTTTTGTAAAATCTTACATACAAGTCCGTCGGTTCTCTAACACACACCTGCAGGTAGCGTGGATGAGCGAGAACCGTCCCACATCCCTCCATCTCACAGCGTACGTACTGCACCGGTGGCTTCTTCCTGCGAGCGCACACACACACACACACACACACACACACACACGCACGTTTTAATTTATCACATCAGTCACACAGTTAATGATTACGTTATTTTCGTCAGATATGTTTACCTTCTCTTGGGAAGACGAGGGCTTTTGTCGTCTTTTCTTCGTCGACCTCTCCTGCAGGATCAGAGCCATAGGATCAAATAATAATAATAATAATAATAATAAAACCCAGTGACAAGTAGGAAAAGACAGATTTATTGCATTATCCTGTCTGATCGTCCATCTGATCCCCGGTCTGATTCCCTTGGTCGTGTTTCCCCTCAACCTGTGATTTTGTCAGGATGTATTGTCGCCCTCTCTGGTAGAAAAATGCTACTGCGATCTACTTGCAGAGGAACATTTCAGATATACCAGTCCTCCAGGATTACATGTTTTTTTGTGATCGCAGAAATTAACGCAAAATTAAGGGAACCTCGGCAATATTCAGAGCTTGCAACCTTTCAAAAGTAGATTTGGGCCCGAGACGAGTCGTGTGACGTCATCACAGTGCACGTTCAGCTGAAGCCGTCTTCGATTCATGTGCGTCAAATACGAGTACAGCTAAAAGGTCTCATTTACCACCAAACATCACAAGCAGAACAATTTCACGTTGCCAATTAAAAATATTTCCTGCCAACCCCCCCCCCAAACAAACAACAAAAAAAAAACCCTCCACAAATTGCACCGCAATTTTTTTAACAAGCTGCAGCAAAATCGAACCTTCACCCATCACGGGCTACACTCAAATTCATTTTTCAAAATTTGGAGGTGGGGTTTATTTGTATGGAGGAGATGCTAACCGTCTCCATGACGACTGGTGGGTGTGGATTTGACGGACATGATATCTGAACCCTGTGACATATTTCATCGGTCTAACACACTGACCACGTCAACGCAGGATATTTTGTAAATAATCACTAAAACGTGACTCACTTCCTGGGTGGCTCCGCCCCCTCTCCAACCTCCTGCTTCACGTCTGCCACCTCCACTCCTTCCGTCTTTACCTCCGTCTCTTTCTCCTTGTCCTTCTCTCCTCCAGCTGCCTTCTCCTTCTTCTCTCTCGACCGTGGAGCAGCTCTACGTCTCGGCTTCTGACTTTCCCTGCATGAAGCACATCAATGGTGTCTCTCATTATTATTATTATTATTATTATTATTATTATTATTATTATTCACAATATGAACCTCCTGATCATCACACCCACACACACACACCTCCCAGATTTGGGGTCGTAGCTCTGGTCATTCAGGTCGTCCTTAAAGGGCACGTCTTCGTCACTGCTGACGCCCTCGTCATCCTCACTGAAAAACAGAAATGGCGGAGATGTCGGTCAGCCACGTGTGTAACAGAAGTTTACAGCCTCCAGTTTAGCATCAGGTAAATGTACTTGCAATCAAGAAGGGACGTTTTAGGGTCAGCTTGTTTTCCTTTCAATATGAAAGGAATTTCTATCTGGGTCTGTGCAGAACAATGTCCATGTTATTAAATCTATTTTTAGGAATTAAAATATCCTCAAATATGATCAGAGTTTGTTATTTTTCTTCTTAACTATACCAACTTCAACCCTTTTATTATCAGTGTTAATAAGCGTCATTAGCACGGCCTGCTGGATAAAAGTGTGTGTGTGTGTGTGTATAGTTTATCAGTGTGTGTGTGTGTGTGTGTGTGTACTGTATCAGTGTGTGTGTGTGTGTACTGTATCAGTGTGTGTGTGTGTACTGTATCGTGTGTGTGTGTGTACTGTATCGTGTGTGTGTGTGTGTACGTGTGTGTTTGTATCACTGTGTGTGTGTGTGTGTGTGTGTGTTACTGTATCAGTGTGTGTGTGTGTGTGTGTGTGTGCTACTGAGTGTGTGTGTACGTGTGTGTGTACTGTATCAGTGTGTGTGTGTACTGTGTGTTACTGTATCACTGTGTGTGTGTGTGTGTGTGTGTTACTGTATCAGTGTGTGTGTGTGTGTACTGTATCAGTGTGTTGTGTGTGTGTACTGTATCAGTGTGTGTGTGTGTGTGTGTGACTGTATCAGTGTGTGTGTGTGTGTGTGTGTGTCTGTATCACTGTGTGTGTGTTACTGTATCACTGTGTGTGTGTGTGTGTGTGTGTGTGTGTGTACTGTATCAGTGTGTGTGTGTGTACTGTATCAGTGTGTGTGTGTGTGTACTGTATCAGTGTGTGTGTGTGTGTGTGTACTGTATCGTGTGTGTGTGTGTACGTGTGTGTGTACTGTATCAGTGTGTGTGTGTGTGTGTGTACTGTATCACTGTGTGTGTGTGTGTGTGTGTACTGTATCTGTGTGTGTGTTACTGTATCAGTGTGTGTGTGTGTACTGTATCGTGTGTGTGGGGTGTGTACTGTATCGTGTGTGTGTGTGTGTGTGTACTGTATGTGTGTGTGTGTACTGTATCAGTGTGTGTGTGTGGTACTGTATGTGTGTGTGTGTGTGTACATGTGTGTACTGTATCAGTGTGTGTGTACATGTGTGTACTGTATCACTGTGTGTGTGTGTGTGTGTGTGCTGTATCACTGTGTGTGTGTGTGTGTGTGTGTGTGTGTGTTTATCGGTGTACTGTATCAGTGTGTGTGTGTGTGTGTACTGTATCAGTGTGTGTGTGTGTGTGTGTGTACTGTATCAGTGTGTGTGTGTGTGTACTGTATCAGTGTGTGTGTGTGTACTGTATCAGTGTGTGTGTGTGTGTGTACTGTATCAGTGTGTGTGTGTGTGTACTGTATCAGTGTGTGTGTGTGTGTACTGTATCAGTGTGTGTGTGTGTGTGTACTGTATCAGTGTGTGTGTGTGTGTACTGTATCAGTGTGTGTGTGTGTGTGTGTGTGTGTACGTATCAGTGTGCGTGTGTGTGTGTGTGTGTACTGTATCAGTGTGCGTGTGTGTTACTGTATCAGTGTGTGTGTGTTTACTGTATCAGTGTGTGTGTGTGTACTGTATCAGTGTGTGTGTGT
>CM022755.1:37563713-37565192 GCA_012411365.1 Ameiurus melas
TGTGTGTGTGTGTGTGACTGTATCAGTGTGTGTGTGTGTGTGTGTGTGTATACTGTATCTGTGTTATGTGTGTGTGTGTACTGTATCAGTGTGTGTGTGTGTGTGTGTGTGTGCTGTATCAGTGTGTGTGTGTGTACTGTGTGTGTGTTTTGTGTGTGTGTACTGTTGTGTGTGTGTGTGTGTGTGTACTGTATCAGTGTGTGTGTGTGTTATGTATGTGTTGTGTGTGTGTGTGTACTGTATCAGTGTGTGTGTATGTATCAGTGTGTGTGTGTGTGTGCTGTATGGTTGTGTGTGTGTGTGTGTGTGTATACTGTGTGTGTGTGTGTACTGTGTGTGTGTGTGTGTGTACTGTACGTGTGTGTGTGCTGTATGTGTGTTGTGTACTGTGGTGTGTGTGTGTACTGTGTGTGTGTGTGTGTACTGTATCGGTGTGTGTGTGTGCTGTATTTGTGTGTGTACTGTATCAGTGTGTGTGTTACTGTGTGTGTGTGTGTACTGTATCAGTGTGTTGTACTGGGTGTGTGGTTTGTGTGTCAGTGTGTGTGTGTGTGTACTGTATCATGTGTGTGTGTGTGTACTGTATCAGTGTGTGTGTGTGTGTGTGTGTGTGTGTGTGTGTGTATTCTGTATCAGTGTGTGTGTGTGTGTGTGTGTTACTGTATCATTGTGTGTGTGTGTACTGTATCAGTGTGTGTGTGTGTGTGTGTGTGTGTGTGTGTGTACTGTATCAGTGTGTGTGTGTGTTTTACTGTATCTTGTGTGTGTGTGTGTGTCTGTATCAGTGTGTGTGTGGTGTGTGTGTGTGTGTACTGTATCAGTGTGTGTGTGTGTGTGTGTGTTACTGTATCAGTGTGTTGTGTGTGTACGTGTGTGTGTGTGTGTGTGTGTACTGTATCAGTGTGTGTGTGTGTGTGTGTGTGTGTGTGTGTGTACTGTGTATTTGTGTGTGTGTGTGTGTACTGTATCAGTTGTGTGTGTGTGTGTGTGTGTGTGTGTGTTACTGTATCAGTGTGTGTGTGTTATGTTGTGTGTGTGTGTGTGTTTGTGTGTGTACTGTATCGTGTGTGTGTGTGTGTATTGTATAGTGTTTTTACTGTATGTGTGTGTGTATGTATTGTGTATTATGTGTGTGTGTGTGTATATATCAGTGTGTGTTGTGTGTGTGTTGTGTGTGTGTGTGTACTATATCATTGTGTGTGTGTTTGTGTGTACTGTATTGTGTTGTGTGTGTGTGTTGTGTGTGTGTGTATGTATGTGTGTGTGTACTGTATCGTGTGTGTGTGTGTGTGTGTGTGTGTACTGTATCAGTGTGTGTGTGTGTGTGTGTTGTGTACTGTATCAGTGTGCGTGTGTTTGTAATGTATCAGTGTTTGTGTGTGTGTGTATACTATATAGTATATGTATGTTGTTGTATCAGTTGTGTGTGTATGTGTACTTATCGTACGTGTGTGTGTGTGTGTGCTATAGCAATATGCC
>CM022755.1:37565692-37605692 GCA_012411365.1 Ameiurus melas
TGTGTGCGGCACTGCATCAGTGTGCCGCAGGTTCAGGCATCAGTGTTTGTGTGTGTGCACTGCATCAGTATGTGTGTGTGTGTGTGTGTGTGCGCTGCATCAGCGTGCTGCGGTGTGTGCGGGTAATTGCATCAGGAGCAGGTGTGGCAATTGCACAGTGTGGGCACGTATCCTGTGTGGCGCACGGTGGGGCAATGCACAGTGGTGGAACCAGTGGTACAATGGGTACTACATGGGTAAATTAGGTAGGGGGGCAATACAGAACACCGTGCCGGTAACAGGGCACATGGGTACCAGGGGGTGGTCGCGGTGGCGGTTATGGGGGCACCTTGGAGTGGGTGCAAAGTCCCGCCTGGGGTGAGCGGGCGCAGCGTCCGGGGGGAAGGGGGGGGGGGGGGGAGTAGGTGGCGGGGGGTAAGGGGGGCGTAGGGGGGGGGGGGGGGGCAGGGTTGAGGGGGGGGAGGGGGGAGGGGGGGGGGGGGATAGGGGGGAGGGGGCCGCGGGTACTGTGGGGAGCAGGGGGAAGAACGGGGTGGGTGAATGGAGGGGGGAGTAAAACAGTGAGAGGAGGGGGGCAAGTAAGTGGGGGGGAGAAGGGAGTAAGGGGGGTGGGTGGGGGGTAGCATAGGTGGTGTGAGTAGTTGGGTGTGAAACAGAGTGAGGTAGCAAGGTGGGTGAATGCACACGTGTGTGTGGTGAGTATAGGAGAAAGGGGGGGTGTGGGTGTGGGCACGTACAGTGTGTGTGGTGGTGTAACGCACATGGTAGAGTGCAGGGTGCGGCGGTACCGGTAGTGTGTGTGCGGGGGGGTACAGGGGGGAGCAAGGGCGCAGGGGGGTAAGGGTGTGGTGTAGAGGTGTGTGGACAAGGGGAAGGGTGGGTACGCAGGGGTACGTATGGAGGTGGGCAGTAAAGGAGCGGGGGGGCAAGGGGGGGAAGTAAGGGGGGGTAGGGGGGGAAGGGGGAGGGGGGGGGGGGAGAGGGGGGTGAAGGGGGGGGGGGGAAGAGGTGGGGAAACAGGGGGGGGGGGAGTAAGGGGGGGGGGAAGAGGAGAGGCAGGTCGGGTAATGTCGGAGTGGGGACAGGGGGGGGGGGGGTTGGGGGTAGGGAAAGTGTAAGTGCAAAGGAAGGGGGGGAGAAGGTGGGTGAGGGAGAATTGGGGTACAAGTGGGGGGTGGCGCAGGGGGCGTGAAGCGGGGGCAGCAAGTTGGGGGTGGACGTGTAGCAATGTTGTGGTGGTAGTAAGGGGTAACGTAAAGTTGTGTGTTTGGTAGGTGCGGGGGCAGTAAAGTGGTGTAGCAATGGTGGGAAGGTGTGCAGTAAATGGGAGTGGTGCAGTAAAGGGGTGTGGGGGACATGAGGTCAGGTAAAGGGACAGGGGGGAGATAACCAGGTGTTTATACAGTGTAGTAGGAGACCACCCTACATTAAAACAGATTTGGTCATTGGAAGGCTCTACACCTGTGAAATGGTTAAGTATTGGGAGGGTATGATGGATCATGGAGTGCAGCATGTGCTGGGGGTAGCAAGGGGTGGGGGTGTGTGTGTAAAGTGCAAAGTGTGTGGTGGGGTGGACGCAAGTGTGTGTGTGGGGGGGGGAACGTATAGTGTGTGTGTGTGCAACTGCAGTGGTGGTGGGGTGGGTAACGGTAATAGGGTGTGTGTGGTGAAAGAACATGTGCGTGGGCAGGCATTGGTGGTTGAGTAGAAAGTGGTGTGGGCGCAGTACAGCGTGCGGTGCGTGTGTGTGGTGCAGCAAGTGGGTGGTGCAGGTCAGGGTGTGTGTGGAGTGGGGGTGTGTGTGTGTGTGCAGTACAGGGGTGTGTGTGTGTGTGGGAGTGGGGAGTGTGGTAGTGTGTGGGGTGGGTGGTGGGTAAGACGTGGGGGGGGTGGGTGTAGTAAAGGTTGGAGGGGGGGGGTGGGGGGAGAAGTGTGTTGTGTGTGTGGGGGGTGTGGGGTATTAAGGGTGTGTGTGGGTGTGGTGTACTCAAGGTGTGTGTGTGTGTAGTAAGGGGTGTGTGTGTGTGTGTGTGTAGTAATAGGTACGAGTGATGTACCTCCTGGGTTGGGCCTGCAGCGTTCTGGTTCGGGAGCGAAGGGGAGGGAGCAGGCGCGACACTCTTCTTCTCAGTGAGGAAATATACAAGTAAGCTGGATCAATGACAGATTGGAAGGGAAATTCTCCAACCTCTACATGTCAGGTGGCATTTCAAATAAATAATAATAAAATTATGTTTAGAACAGAGTTGGATGGTAGATCATAACAACTGAGGTGACATGAGACAATGAGTCTGATTGGACAGGCAAAAACAAACTGAAAAAAATTGAAAGAGGGGGTAAAAAACATAGAATGCTGAGCAAATTAATAGATAATATATATATTTATAAAGCATATTAAGTTTATTATAGCACATATATATACTAATATATATATATACGAGCATATATATATATATATATATATTATATATTTTACATAAAATTACATCAATATTTATGGTAGTAGTTGTTTTATATATATATAAAATGTATATATATATAAGTATATACATATTAATCATACATATTACAATTTATACACAAAACCTTATTATTTTATATTATATACTTGTTATTATTATTATATATATGAAGGAGAGAAAGAGAAGAGAAAGAAGAGTAGTGAGAGGAGGTAGAGAGAGGTAGAGGTAGAGAGACACAAATAGTAGATACATATATTAGATAGAGAGCACAGAGACAAGAGTGATATATATATTTTATATTATATATATTATTTATATATATATATATGAGGAGTATATATATATATATATATATATATATTTATATAATGAGATACAAAAATATATATATATAGAAATTTATATATTATATATTAAAATTATTATATTATATTTGTTATATATAAAACTTATTATTACATACATACAAAAATGTATATATATATATATAAATTTATATATATATATATATTTTTATATATATATATATATTGCATTCATTACTACTGGGCAGGATGTACCTTGTCTCATCCGCTGGTTTTGCTTCCGCTGCGGAAAACGAGGTGATAATAAATCAGAAATGACACAGAATCACATTTCGAAACACATTTTTGCCCGTGTTTAACACTGCGGCCCATCTGCCTAAAGTATTGGCACCCCTCCAGTCCTCTGCTCTCTGATGGATGGCGTAGAGGCGTGCCAATACACAGTCACACGACCGCTCCTCGTACCGCAGGTGGTCTCCGTCTCCGGTTCGCTCTTACACACCACCCGCGCCGAACCCCGGGGTCCCCGAGACGCTGCCGTTCTGCTGCGGCTCTGCGCTCGCCTGCTTCCGGCTGCTCCCGGCCAAGAGAGAAATGAGAAATAAAGAGAATCGATCAGCGCGCTTACATCCTTATTCAGCGCAAACAAATATGATTATACCCTCGTGTTCCTCCACAGTTACCTCGAGTGCCTGCAGCGTGCTTACTTTCTCCACACCTGAGAGACGGGAGAGAGAACACACAGGTGGAGGATCGCTTTAACACCCGAGTAGACTCAAATGTGAAATGGTGACAGTCCTAAACATCATTTTCCACAGATGTTCACACACACACGACTTGGTACTGACTGAACATTTTAGTGTTTCCTGCTTTAATACAGTGGATTCAACGACTAATTCACACACTTGTTTGGATTAGAACAGAAGTAAAGCTCATTTTAAAGGGTCCCTAAGTATAATTAGCCTCGTATGATAGCTAGGTAGATCGTGTAGATACATAGTCACTATTGCTGAATATATCATGACTGGGATGCATACTTGTACTTGTCCTACATTTTGATTTCCGTTTATAGTACACACACTAAATAAGGGCAGGGGTCATTCATTTCCTGTCCAGTTTATATCCAGGTGTGTCTGAAATTTAAACCAGTCGTAACAGCAGCAGAGCAACGCTTACGCATATAGCCTCCGTATATAACCTAATAATCATCAAACCCTACTGCAATATAAATCAAAATATTAAAAAAAAACCTCGAATCAAAGCAGTTTGTGATGAGGACATGAGCCGTGTATGTTTATGGTTCACTGGGCCTCACTATCGGCCTTTCAGTACAGATCTGCGTAAACGTTTTCGAGGCCGATCCGAATGAAAATTCCTCCCAGATATACACTTTAATCAGCACAGCGGATTTACATTTAGCCACCACAACTCTATAAAAGACCGAAAATGACTAAATGGCGTAAGAACACCTCCGAACCATGGCGTGCGACTAAATCTTCCAGTAATGCAGCTCAGCCTCGGCAGTGCATCAGCTTCCGCAGACACGCGCTAGCCGGAACCTCCAGGGCGTCACGGTCGCAGAAATGAACGCCAAATCAAACAAACACCGCGATATTTGTAGGAGTCTGCTATTTTTTATTTATTTTTTTTGCACGACTTTCCGCAGACCTGTTCGTGTGCGTCATACACCAGGCGTCATCCTACAAACAAACATCACCGAAAGACCGCGCAAAACAATTTCGTGCGATTGTCGTTTCGCCATTTCATGCAGTCCGCTGCAAATTCCATCGAAATTTTTTTTCAAAGTCAAGCATTTCGGCCGCAACAATCACAAAAGAACTCCCGAACGGGCTGACGAACTCCTCCTCCTCCTCTTTTAGAGGGCCATTACTTTTGTCCGCATCGAACCGCGAGTCGGAGTCACAAACACGCAGAGTTTCGCGAAATGCTCGCTAAACCGGTGCGTACTTGAAATAAACTGGAAACTAGTTTCACGCCGATTATACGAGTGTACATTTACACCGAAAGTCACGAATAGCGTCCATTTCTCGCGCGGAGAAATTCCTCCGTCTCGGATTTGTCAAACGGAGACGAGCGTGTAGACCGGTCCCTCCAGCGCATCGCGGAAATTCACGCTAAATCACGCAAACTCCGCGGCATTCAGACGAGCTCGCGATTGTTTTGTTTTTTTAAATTGTAAAAAAAAAAAAATTATTAAAAAAAAAACTACGGCAGATTTGTTCCGTGACGCCATGTCACGTGACCTCGTCGTCAGAGCCGTCTTCGATTCACACGCGTCGGACACGAGTACCGCCAAAAGGTCTCGCTTACCACCGAACGTCACCGCGATTTCGCAGATTCGAGTACTTTTTCGCAAAAAATAAAAAATATATATATAATAAAATAAAGATGCAAAAATTGCGGCACAAATTTCGAAAACAAAAAAAAAACTAAACGCAGCAAAAGATCAAACAATTTTGGCTGCAGCGATCGCCAAAAAATAAACCCTCCCTGTAATCCTTTAACATCTAGACATCTTCTGGTGCCATTACTTAACTAAATTACACACACACACACACACACACACACACACACACATGGGGGAAACCTATCCCGTCCGAATACGCGTGTACACACGGATTTGCTCGGGGAGAAGGGAGTGAAGGGAGTGAAGGGAGTGGTAATGAGGGAACGATCTGAATTAGGGGCAGGTTCATGCTTCCCAACCCACTGGCCTTAAAGAGAACCTGCAGAAGCCCCAGCTCCTCTCCAGCTCCTCTCCCCAGCCTTCTGCAGAGCCTCCAGGGGGGACGGACAGGAAGTTCTCTCCTGTCCGCGGATGTGTGCATGCATTTCCCTGACTGAGTGTAGGTCGTGTTCCCGTACTGAGGTTTGTTGTCTCTGGCCGCCTCGGTGTTCCTCCTGCGCCGCGGACACGCGGTCTTCCTCCTGCGGCGAGCGTCCGCTTCCTCTCCTCCTCCTCCTCCTCACCATCATCACCACCATCATCGTCCTGCTCCACTCCGAGGTCTCTTCTCCTCCACACGGGGACGGACCTCGTGGAGCGGTCGCGCAGAACCCGTCCAGATCCCGCCGCACTCGGGGTTCCGTTCGTGTCCGGGGATGAAGCCGGCGGAGCGGCGGACTTCGCTCGAGTCTCCCCCCGGCCCCGGAGCGCCCTGCGCGGCGTGCGGGTCACACTCGAGTCCGGGGATGTGAACGCGGCCTCCTCTTCTTCTTCTTCTTCTTCTTGCTCCCGCTTCTCTTTTTTCTCAACACGCTGCACCTCCATCATCCCCCCGGGAGATAAAACCCCCCGACACTGCTCGGGTTGATTCCTTTAAACGAATCCAAGCGGACGTGAAATGATCAATCCGGTATAAAAAAATAAACAAGTGACAAGACTTTGCTCGATAAAGGCCCTGATCCTCCACACGAACATCTCCCCGAGTCCTCCTCGAGCCCGGGTTCCTCTCTCCGTTCTGGAGTTCTAGTTCATTCAGAAACTTCAGTAGAACTCTGTAAGAAGCATCTTTTAAAGGCGCTCTTAAAGCGATAGTGAACCGGGCTGGAGCCGAGAACCGGGCGGCTCGGACCTCATCTTGGCTTTGTTGCGTCTCCTTTAAGCGCGCGCGGAGCGGCGGAGGCTCACGAGCGACACTCAGCTGCACGGATCCGCGTTTACATTAAAGCCGCGGTACGCGAAATCTCACTCGCGCTCGTGCAGAGCTCAGGCCCTCCTCGGACGTTTGTGTGTATGAGCTTTTGATTACGACATCGTGTGTGTGTGTGTGTGTGTGTGTGTGGTTTTGGTCATGAAAAATATAGAAAGCGTGGGAACTTATTGTGTTTTTATTTTGTTGGATATCATCAGCTGAACAGCTACCGTGCAACATGACCACTTAAACCTTACCGTCTGCTGTAGGCATCACATCTGTGTTGGTGGCTGCTGCGACGTTGTTGTTTGTTGTTGTTGTTGTTGTTGTTGATACACCCCCCCCCTGCACGAATAAGTTATGGCTCATAGAAAAGTTCCTGAGCAGTAATCATTCAGTCTTTCTATCAGGTTAAACCTTCTCGCAGTGTGTGTTCGCTCTTCCGACGTTTTGATGACGGTGTGACGGCGCAGGAACGTCGATTTCGATGACGTTTCGATTCCGACATCTGATCTAATTACAAACCGACTCAATTAGGATGATGTTTGTGTCACTATTACACGTAACTCTTCAACGCCCGAGTGACACGTGAGTCACGTGCAGTCACGTGAGTCACGTAAATCAACCCACCATGCAGGTAGATGGATTTTCTCTAGGTGTGCTTGGTGCTGAGGTGGACAGGTGTATTGCTGACTTTGTGACCGGTCTTCCCGGGATAGCTTCCGGATCCACGGATATTATAGAACTCTATTTGGAAACAAACATAACATGGTGGATTCTATGAAGATACAGTAAAGGGTATTGTTGTTAAATTTATGCTCTAATCCATAATGTTTGTCATTCCAGCTTTGTTTCTTTCCTGAGGCTTTAATCTCTCAGTCTGGTTCAGTACACGACCTCAATCACGGTGATGATGGAAGTAAACGTTGCGTTTCGTTTGGAAATCAAGGTTCCAGAGTCTGGAGGAAGAGCGGAGAGGAACACAATCCAAGCTGCTTGAAGTCCAGTGAGAAATTTCCACAGTCAGTGATGATTTGATGATTCATCTGCTGGTGTCGGTCCACTGTGCTTTCTCAAGTCGAGAGTTATCCATTTCAGTAGAATAGACTTTTTTTTTTTTTTTTTTTTAAGCAGAGTAAAATCAGAAAATAAAGTTTGATTTTGTGCTAAAACTGTGATTAAATCAGTATTTGAACTGCCATATAAGAGACCCACAGACCACACGGGTCACAGCTGTAGCTCATTTTGATCAGATCAGATCGGATTAAACCTGAATTCAGCTGAAAAGATCAGATCTGAGAACATCCCCGACCGCTCACTTTTCCAGACGCTCTGTAGAAACCTTTTTTTTTGTGTGTGTGTGAATCGAATAATAAAATCACGCTTCTACCACACGTCATTAAATGACATTTTATGGAATGAGTCTCCAGTGTCAGAGGTACAGCTGTAATGTTACGTTTCCCGCCATCTTCAGGACAGAGGAGTTTCTCACCAACAGAATTCCCCGAGTAAAATCAACGAGTTAAAAGTCTCATTTTTGTGATGTGCAAATGAACGTATATTTCTAAAGGATATACTGAGTGATCGTTTACATGCTTTAACGCATGTTTGAGAGACATTTGTTGTACCAAATACTAAAAAAATATCGTGTTAATGTTTACTTTCATCAGGTACAATTTCCTCCGCAACAAATATTCCTTTTATTTGTTATATTATTGGCAGAAAAAGAACAAAAGGAAACATCCATCCATCTTCTACCGCTTACTCTTCTTCAGGGTCACGGGGAACCTGGAGTCTATCCCAGGGAGCATGGGGTCACAAGGCGGGGTACACCCTGGACAGAGTGCCAGTCCATCACAGGACACAATCACATACACACACACATTCATACACTACGGACACTTTAGACACGCCCATCAGACTACCATGCATGTGTTTGGACTGGGGGAGGAAACCGGAGTACCCGGAGGAAACCCCCGCAGCACGGGGAGAACATGCAAACTCCACCCACACAGGGCCATGGCGGGAATCGAACCCCTGACCCTGGAGGTGTGAGGAGAACGTTTGAACCACTAAACCACCGTGCGCCCCGAAAGGAAACAAATTCTATGAATTATGTAATTACAGTAATAGATCACATTTCTTATAGAAACATCCCTGAAGCTGTTGTGGGATTTTACCTGCAGAGAAAAACCAACTGAGGCGCTTTATTTATTTATTTATGTATTTACTTATTTAATGTTGGTATTTAACTAATATTTAGTTGTTGTTTTTTACGTTACTTTTACTATTATTTACATTTTTATTATTTACTTATTGCACTTTTATTCACATTTATATTGCTATTTTTTCCCTGGCTTTTGCTAAGCTGCTATATTGACAACAGGAACACATTTTATTTATTTATTTATTTATTTATTTATTTATTTACAGTGGTGTGAAAAAGTCTTTGCCCCCTTCCTCATTTCCTGTTCCTTTGCATGTTTGTCACACTTAAGTGTTTCGGAACATCAAACCAATTTAAACAATAGTCAAGGACAACACAAGTAAACACAAAATGCAATTTGTAAATGAAGGTGTTTATTATTAGGTATAAAAATCCAAACCATCATGGCCCTGTGTGAAAAGTGATTGCCCCTAAACCTAATAACTGGTTGGCCACCCTTAGCAGCAACAACTGCAACCAAGCATTTCGATAACGCTGAATGAGGCTTTTACAGCGTCCTGGAGGAATTTGGCCCACTATCTTTGCAGAATTTCCCATTCAGTTACATTAGAGGGTTTTCGAGCATGAACGGCCTTTTAAGGTCATACCACAACATCTCAATAGATTCAGGTGGGACTTTGGCTAGGCCACCCAAAGTCTTCATTTTGTTTTCTTCAGCCATTCGGTGGTGACTTCTGGTGTGTTTAGGATCATTTCCTGCTGCAGAACCGCAAGTTCGTTTCAGCTTGAGTACACAACAGATGGTGGACATTCTCCTTTCAGGATCTCTTGGTAGACAGTGCAAATTCATAGTCTTCAGGTCCTGAAGCAGCAGACACCCCAGACCATCACACTACCACCACCATATATTTTACTGTTGGTATAATGTTCTTTTTATGAAATGCAGTGTTCTTCTACGCCAGATATACTTGGACACACACCTTCCAAAGAGTTCCACTTTTGTCTCATCGGTCCACAGAATGTTGTCCCAAAAGTCTTGGGGATCATCAAGATGTGTTGTGGAGAAAGTGAGACGAAGTTTGATGTTCTTTTTGCTCAGCAGTGGTTTTCTCCTTGGAACTCTGCCATGCAGGCCATTTTGCCCAGTCTTTCCTGATGGTAGAGGCATGAACGTGACCTTAACTGAGGCAAGTGGAGGCTGCGGTTCTTGGACGTTGTTGTGGGGTTTTGTGACCTCTTGATGAGGCGTCGCTCTTTGGGGTAATTTTGGCCGGCCACTCCTGGAAGGTTCACCACTGTTCCATGTTCGCCATTTTGGATAATGGCTCTCACTGTGGTTGCTGATTCCCTAAAGCTTTGAAATGGCTTTATAACCCCTTTCCAGACTGATAATCTCATTACTTTCTTTCTCAATTGTTCCTGAATTTTGGGTCTCGGCATGATGTGTAGCTTTGGGATCTTCTGGTGGACCTTACTGTGTCAAGCAGCTCCTATTTAAGTGATGCCTTGATTGTGAACAGGTGTGGCAATAATCAGGCCTGGGTGTGGATAGAGAAATTGAACTGGGTGTGGACAACCACAAGTTATAGTATGTTTTAACAAGGGGGCAATCACTTTTTCACAGGGATGATGGTTTGATTTTTTTTCACCTTTAATAATAAACACCTTCATTTACAAATTGCATTTTGTTTCTTGTGTTGTCCTGACTATTGTTTAAATTGGTTTGATGTCCAAACACTTAGGTGTGACAAACATGCAAAGGAACAGGAAATGAGGAAGGGGCAAACACTTTTCACACCACTGTATATATATATTAATATATATATATATATATGGGGGGAGGGAGAGAGAGAGAGGGAGGGAGGGGGAGGGGGGGGAGGGGAGAGGGGAGGGAGGGAGGGGGAGGGGGGGAGGAGGAGGGGGGGGGGGGGGGAGAGAGAGGGAGGGAGAGAGGGAGGGGGGGAGAGGGAGAGGGAGGGAGAGAGGGAGAGGGAGGGAGAGGGAGAGGGAGGGAGGGGGAGAGGGGAGGGGGAGAGGGAGAGAGAGGGAGGGGGGAGAGGGAGAGAGAGAGAGGGAGGGAGAGGGGGAGAGGGAGGGGGAGAGGGAGGGAGAGAGAGGGAGGGAGGAACATATATATTGAGAACAGGAACTAAATCACAGGAAGTGATTCAGGTCTAGTTCCTGTATTTAACGCCGGATGTCCTCCACTATTATGTGTTTCTAAACGTCTGTGTCAGTGTTTACAGCACCACAGAAATACACACAATAAACAACACACACTCGGCAGCACAGGATTTTTTCCGTCTTGTTTTTTTTAATCACTCAAAATCACATCCACACATCTATAATCCCAGATGAATTAAAAAACATTTTGATCAAATCAAACCCAGCCACCAGTTATCTGACACTTAAAGACAAATCAGATAGGAACACACACAATCAGATAAGAGAAACAGCAAGGAGCGAGCGTTCACGATCGCGTACACACCATCTTCACCGGAACAGTCCACAGTGTTCGGAGTCTGACGGCTGCTTTAGTTTACACTGGAGTTTGACTTCTTCTGAGCTGAAATGTTTCTTTAACAAATCAGACGCTTTGACGCTTCAACCCGCCGTGTCACGGATTTTCAAAACCTGCTGAATTCATGAACGTTTACGGTCTTAAAAATATAAAACGCTCCCTTTAAAATCACCAGCTCTGAGAACAGCTTCATTCCGAAGGTACGACATTAGTAGTAGTGTTTTCTACCTGCGATTAAAACACTGATATTGGAGTGTAAGGCGTTTAATAAGGCCATGAGACGCAGGACGTCCTGAGCTCGGTCCATATTGTATACAGCAGGGCTCAGAAATACGGTAAGATCATTATTATTGATCTGGACGAGTTATGTTTTGTGCCGTTTGCTTGTTAACGTGATGAACAGTGGAGATGGTCCGTGTCCTAAATGCAACAAGGCAACTATTAACACACGAACAGTAGATTTTGTACTCGGAACTCGGAAAGGGAAGTGTTTTCATATGAAGATCAATAGCAGACCAGGGCTACGTGCACACCGCCTATAAAGAGCTCTGGTACGGCTCTACCTGGGTGGAAGGATTAACATGACGGTGTTATTTTCATTCTGTACCTAGATACAGAACCTAGATACTGCTAGAAATAACCTTTTGCGCATAATTTCCTAATTTATTTTCTAATGTTCTACTAATTATGGTATGGATCTTTCTACTGAACTATCTATGGGACGATCCTCCTGAACTACCTCCTGAACTATCTACAGGACTATCTACGGGATATTTATACAGAGCTATTGCCAGAATTTTGAGGGTGGACGAGAGTACCTGGGATCCTGGATCATGATTGGTCAGCCCTATGTGGCTGCCACTATTAAATCTAAATGAAGTTGGAGGAACCCCTGATGGGTCAGATCCATAGAAATGTATTTAAAAACCTGCTGTAAGTTTACTGTCAAACAGAATATTCCAAAACAAAAACACCATGTGCATTTATGACACAGACCGACTGTACTGTCTAATCACAGAACACGGAGCGGATTGGATGATAAAATCTATTTTTGTACCAGTGGTTTAATTTCTCCTCCTTTTCCTGAATAAAATGTTTCCTTTGTTTCTGATTGTTGTGATGAATTAGATCCAGACAGACCAAATAAAACGTATACTACTGAGCCATGGTACAACGTAGAACAGTCTAGTCGGAGAAAACCCTTTTTTAATTATTATTATTCACAACATGTTCCACTCCAAGACCCAAAAATACACGGAACAATACGACTTTCCACAGAAACAAATGCTTTATAGGCTCCAGCGGGTGAAAATGTTATAAACAGTTATATAATGGTCGTCTATTAAAGGGGTCATGTGACGTTTTTTTTTTTTTTATGTTTTCCTTCTCCTTTAATGTGTAATGTATCTGTGTGTGCATGTGTAAGATCTGCAGAGTTACAAAGCTCATCATCTCCCACAAATCGGGCAGAGAGCACTGCTCCAGACCCGCCTAAAACGCCTCGATCGAAGTCCAGATGTTACTTCCGCAAACGTCTACATCGCTGTTTGAAACATCAGCATAATCCCACCCGAGGGCGAGGCGTCGGTGAACTGTGTTAGGGGCGTGTCGTGGAGACGCTGTGTTTCGATGCGAAAACAAAACCCCTTTGATTGGCCTTGCTAAAACGGACGAAATTAGGAAATCAGTGGTTACTGATTATTCATAAACGCTGTTCCTGAGCAGAACCACCGAACGTCTGCTTGAGCACAGCGTATTTTACAGGGGACAGCTTCCTTAACCTGGAGGAGTATAACGCAGGCTATACACGAAGACTACTTGTAAAAATAAAATAAAAAAAAAATAAATGGGGCGATTCCCACTTTCCCATCTTGCGTTTCTGAATCAGGACCTGTAAGTACGTTCGATGAATTTATGACGCATCTGCTATCCACTGTTCAAATGTGAGATTTGTGTTGTGGCCCAGGGCTCGCTTTTAGACCTCTCCTAACGTGCTAGCAATAGTTATTGTGCTGTAGTTTTGATATTCAGCGGTGGGAGCGTGTCTGTCGATTTCAAAACCCAAATGAAACCGTTAGAACATCGGATCTGAAACGTAAGAGAGTTACGAAACGTTCTGCTCAAGTCGCGCTTGCAGAGTTGGTTCCGATTGATCTGCTCGATCATCCGCATTTTCTGAATCCGACCCAATCACAACGCAATGGGTCGGCTGGCCAATCAGAGCCCGCTGGGCTTTTTCGGAAGGAGGGGCTTTGGAGAAACCCGTACTCAATCGGAGCGTTTCAGGCAGCCTGGGAATAGAGGTACTGCATTAAATGAACAACATGTGAAAAAGAATGTTTAAGCATCAAAGCATCTTGAACTCCTCTAGAACACCCAATAAACAAAATTATGAACTTTTAAAAACGAGACCCCTTTGAGACTTTGGCATTGTTTCGTCGGTCATGTTCGGATATCGTGATGCCTGATCGGACGTTGTGTCTTTGACCCCACCCACATCTACAATACAAAATACAAACATTTCTGCTACAGCTTTTGAATGCCGGTGTACGACTGATAAAACGTATATATGCAGCTGGATAAAACGTTCAATTACTAAGACAGAGCGAGAGACGAAAACACGGAGTTCCCTTTTCTTATAAACAAGAGGTCCGTGTGGCAAAGTGCGATTTGGTCTCAGACTGTGAACTGAAATTCAATAAATCAACCCAAAGAGAGAAAACCTAAATATGCTTAAGGAAGCAGGTCATACAGTGTAAACACACATCGAGGGTCTTATTAGGGGTCCAAGCACCACAGGAAATCCAGTTATTAGAAATCCACTTAGAGACTAGTAACCATTTAAGGTCATTTGCTTGATACTCTATACCTTTTGCGAACTAGTCTGAGGTTCTTTTTTTTTGCATATCTTCAAGAAACTGGTGACCGAATACTCAGCAGACTATACATCTCAACAATGATAACGATATGGCTGCTACATTGCATTAAATTGAAGTTTACATTTACTCAAACAGCTGAAACGCATGACTGAGAGTCAGGTTAAGTTCAAATAGCTGTTTCAAATAGCTGTGAAGTTAAAAATGTGGCCATTACATTAACATTAGCCGATGAACATTCCACAGGCGGTTCTCAGGGTTAGCATGGAGTACCATCGTGAAACGTAAACAGGACGACGTTCATCGATGGACTCTTTAGTGTTCGGTGTAGCTTGGGAAGAACTGGTCAGTGGGGATGCTAATTGCGAGGAGAGCTTGGGCCCCGCAAATCGCTGCTTGCGGCTATATTACGAGGTTAGACTTACATTACTAGCCTTATTGCTCTATTCCGATATTGTGCGCAAATCAGATTAGATCCATCAGGACTACAAGGAAAAGCTCACATGACTGGATCACCTGTCGTCTGAGGTGTGCGTGTTCAATAAAAAAATGTTTAAAAAAAAGGTGTTGTACATGTAAGGTTTTGTTCCCTGTGGTACCCTTAAAAGGTAAAGCAGTGGTTACGGAGTTCTTATGTACCTTAAATACGTTTTTAAAGATCAGCTACTATCTGAAAAGTACAGAAAGATTGAACTCTGCGTCACGTCTCAGTTCTACAAACATCTGCACAATGAATCGATGTGCAGAAATGAAGTCTCTCCTGTAAATCTCCGTGCTCTCTCTCCTTCTGCAGCTCTTTCTCTCAGACCACAAAAATCCCAACTTGTTTAACAGGAAACGGCTGTAATTCCATCGGTGTGCACATACGTTAACAACACAAACGGCAGGGAGATTCACAGCGTGTGATGAGGGAAGTGAAACGAGCAAGTGTGTTCACATCTGCACTGTTGGACCGGTTTGAAATAACGATTACAGAAACCCCGGCACCTGCAGGAAAGGAAAGGCTCTGCTGCGGAGACCAATGGAAATTTGACTGACCCAGACCTCTGAAAATGTTTTAAGTGGTTCCCTGAGGTAAACCACATATGGTTATTGGTTCTCAAACTTAACTCTTTGTTTTTATTTATGTCCCTTGCCTTGACGTGACAGTTGCCTGACATAACCTTTCATTTTACTGGTTCCTTTATATAGTTCACTTTTTCTTTAAAAAAATAAAAATCCACTTTTAGTGGATCCCTGAGATATTTAGATACACCGGTCCATTTTCACTGGTCCCTTTAGATGACCCTCCCATTTCATTGGTCCCTTTAGATAACCCTCATATATTCATATAGACTGTTTCCGAACAATGATCCGTTTTCCCATGGAAACCTGAGATAATGCACAATTTTTATTGGCTCCCCAACCTAACCCTGTATCTTTTATTAATGTCCTGACATTAATCCTGGGTATCTATCCTGCATTTTTTTATTAGTTACCCGGCATAACCACCAATTTTAGTTGCTTTCCTAACATAACATTGTTTTCATTAATTCCCTGAGATAACCCTCTACTTTCATTGGTCCCTTGATACAGCCCTGCATTCCCATTGGTTCCCTAGTAGAGATTTAAGAAAGCAAACATCCCATAATTTCAATTTTTGTAAACCCTGCAAGCTTTTGTACACATTGTGGCTGTTCATCTGCACCTCTCTCTCATGCTGCATAAACTCCAAAGAGGCTTAAAGATAAATCAGAGTCCCTGAATCTGTGTGTGTGTGTGTGTGTGTGTGTTGTGTGTGTGTGTGTGTGTGTGTGGATGAGGGTGACTACACATAATCTCCTCGCTTGGGCCTGAAGTAGAGCTTCTTGGTGAGCATAGAGGCGAAGCAGGGCACCTGTTTCTTGCCGATTGCCGAGAGGTCTCTGCAGTTCCCCACACTGCGCTGAGACACTTTGCGGTTGATGAGTGTGAGCAGCTCGGTGAACTCCAGCGCGGAGCCGTAGTACCTCAGCAGCTCACACAGGTCCTGAACAAACCAGGAACCATTCACTGTCTCCCTGTGGGAGTAGAAACCTGCAGGGAGGGGAAGTCCATCTCTACATCAGCACACAATCAATGTGTTATATTACATATTACATTCGTTTTGCCCTATATTACTGTAGAGGTCCAGCTCCTCTCTTGGGGGAATCCGATCCAATCCATCTATCCATCCATCTTCTACCGCTTATCCTTGTCAGGGTCACGGGGGAACCTGGAGTCTATCCCAGGGAGCATGGGGTCACAAGGCGGGGTACACCCTGGACAGGGTACCAGTCCATCACAGGACACAATCACACACACACACTCACACACCCATTCATACACTACGGACACTTTAGACACGCCCATCAGACTACCATGCATGTGTTTGGACTGGGGGAGGAAACCGGAGTACCCGGAGGAAACCCCCGCAGCACGGGGAGAACATGCAAACTCCGCCCACACAGGGCCATGGCGGGAATCGAACCCCCGACCCTGGCCACTCCACTCCAATCCACTCCTCTCAAATCCAATCTACTCAAATTTACCAACATTCACTACAGCATAAAACCTGATGGGCACCCCGTCACGGGTGTTCCCCGCCCTGTGCCCCCAGTCCCCTGGGATAGGCTCCAGGTTCCCCGCGACCCTATGTAGGAGAAGAGGTGCAGAAAATGGATGGGATGGATAAACTTTGATGCTCAGAATCATGAATATTGAGGAAGTGTATGTTCTATTGTCTATATTGAGGACTAAAAATAAGACAGTAGAGCCTGGAGTGGTTTTACCAGACAGACCGGTCTCAGTGTGGTTTACATGTCTGGCATACCGTAGTAAATACGGCACTAATAACGTGTGCACGTGGTCGACAATAAAAGATCAAATCAGTGCAGGCCAGAATAAATAATCATTAACCTGGGGTACAATACGGTCATAAAGTACAAATCCTGACTCAACTCCTGCCCTTTGCAACTCCTGGCATTAATCTTTTAGACTTGGGGCGAACAGGATTAATGACCTAAAATATTCTCAGATCTCATGTCGGGAATCGGCATTACAACGTGATCACGTATGAATTAGACACATCTGTTCAGATGTCTTAGTTTTAATACACGAGTTTACATCCGTGTGGTTTTTGGATGCCTCGATGTATTTAAGTCAGGAGATCCCCAGCATTTTTAACAAACGTTTATAGACCTATTACTTTCCACACAGTATAAAATTTTAAAAAATTACAATGTTGCGCCTGTAATGTAGAAGATGTATGATAAAGGTTTAAGTGATGGCTCTAATCGAATGATGTCAGGCGTGCGTTTCAGCGCTCACCCTCAGCTACCGAGTAGCACATGACGAAGTCGGCTCCTGCAGGGAGCGTCTGCACCACACCGGCGTCCGCTACCACCTCATTGACCAGCTTGCTGTCCACCACGTCCATGGGAGTGACCGGATCATCGTGCTTGTCCCCACGACACGCCTGCCATTCACCAAATATACATTTATACACGGTCACTGTACACTTATAACAAAAAGAAATGATAAGGGAACACTGCTAATGTTAATACTGTTCTAGTTAACGTCATAACACCACATTTATATACACTGTAGTACACATCCAGCCAGAAGCGTGCTCACAGACCTGCAAAACCCAACTAAACGCCGTCCTACTGGGCGGGGCCCGATATTCGAATGAGCATGCCTGATTGACAGCAGTCTGTGTGAGATTCCACCAGGTTACATTGAGTTTTCTAGGTCTGCTTTCGCTTGCTAGGGTAATTTCCAATAAGAGAACGCTGTTAAGGTCCAACTCTTGAATTAAGCCGTCCTCGATGGCTAGCCATAGTTACTCTGAGTTACTCGTCCAATAATTGGAGATGAAGTTTTGGTGTTTATAATAAATCGATATCGCCGCTGCCAAGAGTGACGAACCAGCCCGAAATCTGTGCGATGATCGCGGTCATGGAAACAGAATTAATTATAGGGCAAATATTCAATTTTCATTTTAGAGATATTCAAGCAATACAACATTAGGGTAAGTTATTCAGTCCTTCTGGATAGCCTAGTGTTAATAACTTCGGTTTGGGTAATCATTCTGAGCGACCGAACATCAGGAGGTTTGTTTGTTCACCTGCAGGATGAAGATCTTTGGTTTCCCCACCAGACTCCGACATTTGTCTCCTCTGAACAGAGACGTCACGTCCTGGATTTCGATCATGCCGTCTTGGGCGTAAACGTGTCCGTTTTCACCATGGCTCAGGAACACGCAGACGAAGCAGTCAGCGTCTGCGTGATTAGCGTTTGCAGCTGGGGGGTGGTGGTGGGGGGGGTCCCAGAAGGGGCAAAGGTCGTGGTCAATGCGAAAGCAAAACCACAGGTAAGTGAGTGTAGAGAAGGATGTACAGTTCTAGGGGAAAAGAAAAAATGAAAGAAAGAAAAAAAAAAAAAGGAGTCTGGATTCATGTGCATACCTTCAGTGATGAGGTGCAGAACCTCTTCCCGTTTCCTATCATTGTAAGTCCTCACCTCAAATTCCAGCTGCTCAAACCTGAAAGTGTGGTGCAGAAGTTGTTTTTTTTTTTTTATTTAACAATCACAGCCCTGATGTCCATCATACTGAACCATTTAAAATCGTACAGAACTCTAAATTAAAGCTGCAGTATGTAACCTGTGTGAATTTAGAGACCCCTCTAACACGGTGTTACAGTGTGCATTATGGTGCGTGTTACGCTCGACGAGGTGGTCCCCTTCCTTCTTCTTCTCTCTCGCCCTTGTATCTCTCCCCCTACTTCCCCCAAAACCCGTGCTTTCCCTCCCACCCAGTTTGATTGTTGGCGTTGTGTGGTGTTGTGTTGTAACAGCGTGTATTACACCGTCTGATACCCATATTACGGTGTGTGTTACACTGGGCATTATGAACCTACGTGAAGGTGTGTATTACAGTGGGCGTTATGCAGCGCACCTCTTTTTGAGGTTGTCCCTGTCTGCCGTGGATCCATTTCGAGAGTGAAGCCTGAGTTGCCAGTAAAAGTTCTCCTGGTTAAAGATGAGAGCCAGACCTCTGCGTTTGTGCTTCATGTTGTACTCCTCGTTTGGGTCGATGTTGCAGGCACTGGGGAGGGGTGGAGTGCGGGGGAGGGGGACTGTTCAGCACAACTGAAACGCTTAACTTGTAAAGTATAATAAATTCAGCATAATTGTTGTCCCCCATAATCTCACCTTCGAGATCTAGCGTCCATCTCCGTCTGGCCTCCTTCCTGCCCTGAACACACGACGTACTTGTTTTACAAATAGAACTGAAATTTCTTCCAGGGCATGATGTAAAGTATAAAACACAACGGCGTGACGTGATGACGTGATCACTAACTGTAGGAGAAATCATGACAGCGCCGTGTAGAGTCGTACAAACAAACGCACTTTGTAGAAACTGAAATTAGACGCTTATCAGGACTCTGATCACTCGCAGATAGAAGACGCGCCCAGGCCACACCCCTGCTGTTTATTAACCTACAGGTTGTGCCGAGTTGCAGTGACCTAGCATGCAAAAGTCAGAGCAAAAACTCACTTTACACAAAATGTCTTCAAAAGCAGTTATTCAGGAAGGACATGTCTGGTTTGTTTGTACAAGTTCACGTTCAAACGTTGATAGGAAATCATTTTATCTGGCGCTGAGGAATCCTGCCTTGAACAGTAAATTCCAGCCGGAAGAAAGGTGGGAAATCCCCAGTCAAGTCTGTTGAGATTCATTAAGACTCATTCGTGGTACTTGGACAACTGAATCCTGTTCTAGTTTCAGTTTCTGCAGCGTCTCTGTATTTGCATGAGTTCTGGATTGTGATTGGTCGGAAGGTGTTGAACAATTTTCTCGAACAGCAGCTTTGACAGTAGCGCGGTTTTAAATGAACACGCCCGTCGTAATACCTCATCGTTTCTATAGTAACAGCTCGTTCACAGCGACTCGTCCAGTGGACGCTCGTGCTAATAATAAACGATTTTTTTCTTTTAAACCGTGTGTTCAAACGTTGATGAAATGATCGACCTTTTCTGTAAAAAGTCTTTTTTTTTTTTTTTTCAACATTAGCGGAAGGAGTCTCCAGTGTCAGAGGTCAAGTTGTAACTTTGTTTTCTCAGTGACATGACCGAGCTGTGTGGGGTTTCTCTTTGAAATTATTATGAAGGAATGACTGTTTATACTTGCTATAATGTGCGTGAGAGCAGGAACTGACTTGTTTTGCTGAGCACTAACTGTAAACATAAATGGATAAATAGTACCGTGCGTCACTCGTTAGTAAATTAAACTGTAATCTCCGGCATCCCGCTACGGAATAAGAGGAAGAACACACATGAAATGCGCCGTTATAGGAAAAAATTTTAATCCAATTTGTTGATTATTTATCATCTACATCCCGTGGTGTATGATCCCTTACTGAAGAGGTAAGAGTGACGCCACATAGTGCAGGAGAGCCTCCAAATGAAACCAACCTGTAGGAGTAACACGTTGCCCTGAGCCATGATCCATCTCCACCTCACCTGCAATGATAAACCAGCATTAACAACAACAACAGTCACGCACTTGAACGCTGCACAAGGTAAATAATACAGCTTATAAATAAACTCTCTGGACGTAGAAGGTTTCTCTAAAACCTCTGATCAAACGTATAACTACTATTCGGCATATATGCACTACATTTAATCAGGTTTGAGGTTAATATTAGACAGGAGAAAGCTTTAATAGTATATTAGAGCAGCGCGTGTCATTAAATGGCTCAGGAGTTTAGGAGACGACTCCAGAACTCGACTCCTACAAGGAAGCGTGTCTTTCCAAAGGAACCGCAGTTTAAATACGATCGCAAATTAAAAACAGACATCACGCACGATACTTACAGCACATAATAAAACGTTTATTTGATTTAAATAAAAAAAATCAAAACGCGAAAGACTTTATTACCTGCAACTTGATCTTCCTTCGGACTCGCCATCGTCGTTTAACCTGTGAAGGCTGAACACACCATTAAATGACAGCCATAAGCAACGCCCACCAACACTTTGATTGGTTAAAATGAGAATACTAAGCTCTGATTGGACCATGGAGATGTCGATCAAGGAAAGGCACGACTTCCGTGTTTCACTTGTCCGCCTGAGGTGAAGTTACCTGCAACTTGATCTTCCTTCGGACTCGCCATCGTCGTTTAACCTGTGAAGGCTGAACACACCATTAAATGACAGCCATAAGCGACGCCCACCAACACTTTGATTGGTTAAAATGAGAATGCTAAGCTCTGATTGGACCATGGAGATGTCGATCAAGGAAAGGCACGACTTCCGTGTTTCACTTGTCCGCCTGAGGTGAAGTTTCTTTTGGGAAATTCAGAGCAAATTCCCAGGGCGTGATGTGTCTTTTATCAGAGTGTAAACTAGCAAAGTTAAAGAGCTTCCACACGACATAATTCACCAAATGGACACATTTAAGACTGCTGTTGTCCTCTTTAAAATAAATATAGATGATAAATATGTTTTCTGGGACTGTAGCCCTGAAACTTATTCAACATTTATTTTGGTCCTGTCTCATAAATTACTTTCTGGATTAAGTTGCAAACACAAGATATATATTTTATTAAAGTTAAATATGAATCGTAATGGATTAACGATTAATATCCGTGTGAATACCTCAGCAGAATGCTTTTCTGCTCACCACGGTTGTACAGAGTGGTTATTCGAGTCCCCAGAGTCCTCCTGTCAGCTCGAAGCTGTCCGTCCTCTGATCTCTCTCCTGAACGAGGTGTTTCCGCACACAGAACTCACACTCGGTGAATGTTTCTAGTCGTTCGCACCATTCTGTGTCAACTCTACAAACTGTTGTGGGTGAAAATCTCAAGAGATCGGCAGTTTCTGAGATACTCAAACTGGCACTGACGTGAATCAAATCAACCTTTTTAGCCTAAGTCAAAAACTTCAGAGACAGAGAGTTTAGTAGATGTCAAAAGTGAATACCTTTATTGAAAACCAGTAAAGTGTGACTGTCTGCAGAGAGTCCCCATTGTCCATACACAAACATGTCTTTATATACCTCCCTAAAACAGCAAAATTATCCCTAGGTGTGGCATTCAACTTTTCTTTTTAGAACCGACCAATCTCAATTGCCTTAACTGTTTATTCATATCCATAAGATACCCCACTTTTGTGGCGCATGCGCAGCCAGTTGTGTGTTCCTCAAAGGTCTTACCAGAACTGGGTTCTCCACCATGTCATGTTAGGCCTACTGTTTAGTAAGACACAGAATTCTTCTATCTCAGTCCACACTCAGAATATAACTTAATCAAACGTCGTTCTATGGATTTAGATGATGCTTCTAACTGTTGATTATATATATAGATGATGCTTTTTAACCCATACTGATTATTCGATTATGCTTTAAGTAGTACTTCTAAATGCAGGTTATATATTGGATACACTTCATTAACATATCCAGAAGTGAGTTATACATATTGATTACACGTCATAGATATTTTCTATATATATATTTTTGATAGCACCAACAACCATGCCAAGATTAAAGTCAGTGAAATCACATTATTCCCTCATTCTGATGTCTGAAATGAACATTAACTGAAGTTTTTGACCTGTATCTGCATGCTTTTATACACTGCCAGGTGTTCCTCATAAAGTGGCCAGTAAGTATAGGTTATATATTACATAAGAGCTGCTTTGTGACAGTGTCTATTGCTTTGACTTGTATTTTTGTCTTTATAAGTAAAAAACTCATAAAGACAAGGTATTTGATGTTTTACCTAATCAACTGCATAGTTTTTTTTTTTTTTAAAGGTAAACATTTATTTTGAAATTGTTGCATGCAACATGTTCCAAAAAAGTTGGGACAGGGGCAATTTAGGGCTAATAGCGATGTGAGAAGTTGAAATAAGAAGGTGATGCAATCGTCTAATCATAGTATATCAGGACCCTCCAAAAAGGTCTAATCCTTCAAGAGCAAGGACGGGTCGAGGCTCGCCGATCTGCCAACAGATGCGTCAGCGAATAATCCAACACTTTGAGAAGAACATTCCCCAAAGACAAATCGGTAGGATTTGGGGTGTTTCACCTTCTACAGCACACAATATAATAAAATACAAGGATCAGCAACTCGGTGCTAAGGGCGAGGACAAAACCACTTCTGAAGCGTGCTCTATCCTCAACGTCACTGCAAAAAGAATCTGTAATGGAGATCCTGACATTGGCTCGGGTATACTTTGTTAAACCTTTGTCAGTCGACACCATTCACCGCTGCATCCACAGATGTGGATAAAACAGCAGACAAAACAGCCGTCGTGTTCTCCGGGGGAAAGAGGAAAAGGACCATCCGAGCTGTTATCAGGTCCAAAAGCCAGCGTCTGTCATGGCATGGGGGGCGTGTTAGTGCCCATGGCATGGGGGGGTATCAGTGCACATCTGTGAGGGCATCATTAATGCAGAAAGATATGTACACATTTTGGAGAAACATATGCTGCCATCCAGAGTTCTCGCTTAATTTTGTATTACATTCGTAGTTATTGTTAATGTATAAATAAAAGGGGAAAGAGTTAGAGACAACACTGTGAAGGAAAATCAATAGCGAAATTAGAGTGCAAGTATATGTTTAATTTTTGGTGAGTTAAGAATAATACATTTATCATTGAAGAAAGTCTATACATCTGTATTCATTAAATAGGTATAAATTAATTATATCATATTAATTTCATCATTTCAATACAAAACCAGAGTCTTCTTAAATGAAATTAAAAAAAAACCACAGCTCTCTTGAAATTAAAACAAAAACATTATAGAGTGAACCTATAGAGACTGTTACAGTGAGAACCCGCACATTCATATATTTTATATATATATATATATATATAACTTCATATAAAAATAAATTGTTCTGTATTCTCTTTAACACTTGCACTCATACAAGAGCAATCACTTTACACCTGCAGTTAAACACAACTCTGCAGACCTTTATGACCGAATTAAATAAAGAGATTCATTTATAGCAACAGAATATTTTGTGTATTTTGTTCCACAGATGTTTCTTCACCTTGACAGAATGGAAACAGACAAATAGCGTTATAGTTATATAGTACTATAATAATAACAATCAAACGTATTCACTCTTTATAAGCTCCCATGACATTTTGTAACTCAACACACCACCTTCTTCATCACTTCCTTGGTTTTTTTTTCTTCTTGATTTTCTCATCTTTACCGTTTCGTAACTCGTGTATAGACTTTCTTTTCTTTCCCCCATCCAGAAAAGCATGAGGGATGTAAACTTTTGCAATTAACTGTATACATACTAAACAGAAACAGAAAACAAGAGCATAGTGAACATTTCTCATTTCTAAAAATACATTTAAAATTCATTTATCCAAAAGACATGTTCACTACATGACTGTAACAGAAGCTCGCTGTGGATTACGGGTGACCTACACCATATGAGCAGTAAGAAAGAACCACAATAAGACGTGTTGTTAGAACACGTTATAATGAGGAACATTTTCTTCCAGTATCTGACATTCTGTGTAGAACTCTAACTAATGGGTGTGAAATCAGGGACTTCCAGAACGGCGGTTCGACGCTTCAGACGTTCCTCAATGCCATCAGGAGTTTCATCAGAGGTCAGCTTTCTTCTCATAGTGGCAGATACATGCAGCTTTCTGGCTCTCCAGGTAGGGTTTACAGCCCACGTGCTCGATGGCATCGAAGACCAGACTCACCCCTGATTCACACGCTGATTCGGAGAGAAACAAAAACACTCACTGTGATAAATAGAGTAATAGTAAAAATCTGTCTCAAGGACAGAATCAAACATGGCAGCGAACAATGAAGAGACAACGACTCCTCAATAATGACTCGGTGCAGTGTTTACTGAAGTAATGGTGAAAAATCGAAATATATTCACTTGCTTCTACACAGATCATTTTCAATGTGTGGAATAGACTCTTTGGAAGTAACTCAGCTGACATGACATCTGTGGAATCTTTGAAATGAACTCGATGGAATCGATTCCTTTGAATTGAATCGATCCTATATGGAAACGACACTTTTGAAATCTCTCTCTTTGGAATCCATTGTCCAGAATCCACTCTCTTTGGATGTGGACTCGTTTCTGTGGAATAGATTCTCTGAAACAGATTCTTGGAACGGACTCTGTGGAATAGTCTTTGGATTTGGAATCGACTCTGTAGAATCGACTCTGTAGAATCGACTCTGTAGAATCGACTCTGTAGAATCGACTCTGTAGAATCGACTCTGCCACCAAAAGTTGCCATGTTCTAAGTTGTTTAAAACCTCTAGATGTAAATATCAGTAAATGAAAGCTGAAACTCTGATCTATCGTCTCATGTTCATCTTTCGATCTCAAACTCTTCAGTATATAGCAAAAAACAATGGCATTGCTGTTGCAATGCTTTCCGAGGGGACTGTGTCTAATGAGTAGGATAAGGCTATGATAGGGCCATTTTTGAGGAGTTTATTGACTCCTGATCAGGAAAGTTTCGAGCTTCATACTGTATTTATATGATGGTGAATAACAAATCTCAAGAGAGGAGCATGTACGCAGTTTGTGTTCAAAGTTACAGAATTCTGTAACTGATTCTGGATTATGATTGTTATACTATAACTTTTCCCTCTAAAATGATTTCTCTATGTTGGGTGGTGTTTACCCTGTACACTCTGCTCTAGCCCTGGCATCTTCAGAATGTTCCTGCAAATGGTCTTCAGGCAAACCTGGAACTGCTCATCGCAGTCACGCTTTTTCTGTCCACACGTGTCATAGCAGCGGTCGTGTTGGTCACAGCAACTGCTTATCAATGGGATTCTGAGAGCAAACTGCAGAGAAAAGAAAAATGCGATAAATAAACAAACAAATAAATAAATAAATAAATAGTGCAAATAAACTCCTAAAACAGAATGAAAAAGGAATAAGTTATATGCTGATTCGTATACGTAACTACAGACTGTATCTCAGAAAGTGTAACGCGTCACTTCCTCCATTACACCCTGTGCAGAAATTATCCATTTCCATGTGCTTGTGTAATGTTTTATTTCTGACAAAATGCATAACCCAAGATTTTCTGTTTCAAGATCATCTGTCGAAACTTTTATTAACTGACAAAAGTACAAAGAAAAGATATTGAGTGTTTTCACTGACCAGGGGCCTGTACCGGGCAGCTAGGAGACAGAACCGAACCAAACCGAACCAATCAGGCTTTACTGGTACCATGACACTGGTGTTCAACATACTCAGTCAACTCAGGCTTTGATCCTTAAGCTATGATTAGTCCACGAGCGCGTGCACATAAACGCGTGCACCGAACAGCCAATAGCGTTCAACATGGGGAAATAGCAGATGTGCATACTTCCGGTTGAAAAGCAAGAAAATATTTTGTGTAAATATGAGGAATTTAAACCCACGCTAACTGCAGACAGAGACACCGTTGCGGCTGCCAAAGCTCAGGAACATTCTTGGTAGACTCCTTGGTAGATATTTTCTGATTCTCCTCTTCATGACGCACCATTGGAGACAGATCTGGACTGCTGGCAGGCTGGTCAAGCACATGCACTCTGTGTGTATGAAGCCACACTGTTGTAGCCTGTGCAGAATGAGGCCTGGCATTGTCCTGCTGATATAAACATGGACTTCCTGGGAAAAAGGCGTTGCCTTGATGGCACAAGTCTCTCTAAAATCCTAATATACGTCTCCACGCCAATGGTACCGTCACACATATGCAAGTCACCCATGCCGTGGGCACTGATGCACTCCCATACCAACACAGAGGCTGGTTTTTACGCCTTTCGCTTATAACAGTCTGGTTGGTCTTTTTCATCTTTGGCACGGAGAACTCGAGGTCCGTTTTTTCCCGAAAACAAGCTGAAAGGTGGACTCATCTGACCACAGCACACGTTTCCACTGCCTTTCAGTCCATCTGAGATGAGCTCGGCCCAGAGAACTCCGTGGAATTTCTCCATAGAGTTGTTCTGTGACTTCTTCGTACGTAATAGAGTTTCGGATTGCATTTCTGGATGCAGCGGCGGGCCGTGTTAAGTGACATCGGCTTTCCGCGGTACCCCCGAGCCCATGTGGTTATATTAAATCACAGCAGCATGAGGATTTCTCAGGCAATGTGGCCTGAGGGCTCACTGAGATTTCTCCAGATTCCCTGAATCTTTTCACAATATTACGCACCGTAGATGGTCTAAGACAAAACTCTTTGCAATCTTTAGTTGAGCAATGTTCTTTTTCAACTGACTGATAATTCTCTCACGAAGTTTGGCACTGAGTGGCGAGCCACGACCCATCCTTGCTTGCAAAGACTGAGCTTTTGGTGGATGCTCCTTTTATGCCCAATCCTGATACCCTCCCCCTGTGCCCAAGTTACCCGATCCTCCAAAATAGTGTTACTTGAATATTCTGTAAACTTTTCTGTCTTATTTTCCAAATTTTTTTTTGAGTGTGTTGAAGGCATCAAATCCTAAATTTGTTTATATATACACAAAATACAATGAAGTTTGTCGGTGAAACATTTATTCTTTTCTTTTTACTTTTGTCAGTTCATTCAAGTTTCAAGAGACTCGAAGAGACTTGTTTTTATTGCATTTTAGAATTTTTCCTCCAACTTTTATGGAAATGGGGTTGTAAAGAGTAATATATCTAATCTGCTTATGACCAGCAACGTCAAGGAAAGTCCAATTTCTTCCAAACTTACATGGAATCCAACCAACGGGGAGCCGCATCCATTGGGCGGTGGATTGTACCCAGGTCGGGGAAAGGGCTTTTCTCCTTTAAAGAAAAACCCAGACATGAATTTAACCACATTGCAGATTAACAGAAGAAATCTCCTGAATGATCACGTCACGGCTAAATATAAAGAATTTCCCTCGTTTCTGACAGGTGTCAATATAGCAGTTTAGTATAATTATCTTTAGTAACTTTACTTCCAAGAGTATTGTCAAAAAGCAGCATTCTCAAGCACATCTATTTTTAATTATGGATAGTGTATTTTATATATATATATATATATATATATATATATATATATATATATATAAATAAATGTGTAGACAGTTCAACCATGTTACTGGAAAAGGTTTCAAAACCCTCTGAAAGTTCTGGGCCTAGGAGTCTGTACACCTCTGCCTAATATTTGTTTCAAATTTTTATTTGGAAATATTTTTGTTGCAGATAAGTGAGGACCTGACAGTCACACCCTTCAAACAGGGAGGACTTCCTGCAACAACCACAGATGAAAACACTTCATCTAACCCATCACACTCATATGTACTTGTTGAACGTCCCATTGCAGATCTATTCCCCCTTGTGCTGTTTATAATGCGCTCCACTCTTCTCTTCCGGGAAGGCTTTCCACTAGATTTTGGGGGCGTGGCTGTGGGGATTTGTGTTCCTTCAGCTACAAGAGCATTAGTGAGGTTGGGGTCAGGTACTGATGATGTGTGAGGAGGCTTCAGTTCCAGTTCATCCCAAAGGGGTTCAGTGGGGTTGAGGTCAGGGCTCTGTGCAGGACACTCAGGTTCTTCCACCTTCTTCCAACCTTCACACACCACGTCTTCATGGAGATCGCTTTGTCCACAGGTCCATGGTCATGCTAGAACAGGTTTGGCCCTCTTAGTTCCAGTGAAGGGAATTTGTAATGCCACAGCACACGAAGACATTCTATACAACTGTTGTAACAGATTGGACGAAGAACCACATATGGGTGTGATACACATATGGCCATATAGTGCCTCTTCCACAACAGACGACTTGACCTAAACGTTGTGACACCAGTCCTCCAATTTTGAGGCAAGTTTAAGGCTTAAAGTTATTCAGGAATTTCACTTTCACTTAAAGGACAACAGAACTTCAGAGGGAATCATATGGAATACCCCCATCCCATGTACCAACACTGCAGGACACAAGATCAGTTGAGTACCCAATGATTCAGGAAGATCTGCTGTCCACTGCAGTCTCATGTGCAGGCCTCATCCTCCTGAGTGAGAAGACCTACTGGCAAATTCCATCTACTGGGACCTCCAGGGTGGACTGATCCTGACGATTGGTCGATTGGACGATTGATCCTGACGATTCTAGTGGTCAATACACCTAGTCTATGAATCCCTGGAACCCTGGATCTCATCAGGACCCTTCTGGTGAAATGCATGTTATCTCCATGTTGTTGGTTCAGGTAAATTAACCATCTAACTAGGTAGTTTGCTAATCATCGAGTTTGCTAGCTGACTTTGACATTTGCAAATCAGATTTTAATACATTTTCTTGCTTCTACAACCTATTGATTTCGCTAGACCGCTGTGATGAAACTCACTTTAGAACTTTCTAGACCATTTGATATTGGGTAGAATGTGGTGGGGTTGATGTTACATGCCATCAGAGCTGCATCCTGACTAGAACTCCAGTATGACTAACTGCTGAGTATTGCTTTATCGGAAAGGCTGCTCACAGAAACCTGCAGCAGGCGTGTCAACATGCCTGTAAAGAAAAACCAAAACTAAAACTTACGAGCACCGAAGCCAGCTGTTGCCTGTCTTTCTGCTAACTAGCAATCGCCTCTCATGAACATGTTCAGTAGCTTGTGTTTTTACTAAGTGACGAGAATTCCGACTCTTTTCAGTGAATCGGACCGTTTGAATCGGACAATTTCTCAGGGATATTTTGAGCAGTGGTTGAAATCTTACATTTTAATGGGTGTACTCAGCGTTCTCAGGTCATTTATTTGAAGGTTCCAATACCAGTCTATAATTAATTCCAATAAAAATACAAATACAGAAACCTTTCCGCTAACTCATGTGCATGAATATGGTTATCGGAGGTTTTGGGCTTACTTTTGTCCGAAATAAGAAGGTATGAACCTGTCCTGGGGGTTGTGGTGACGTGGTACTGTGAATATTATCTTTCAGCAGGAATCCTGAACATGAATGTGTTGTACTGCAGTGTAGAAAATTTTTTTTAAATGTACATAACTGGACCTTAAGGAGCACTGGTGTATCTCTAAAGCACCGTTCACATTTAAAGCAGTTCAAAAACACACCACATGTACCTTCCACATAAACGTGAATGTATGATAAATTATTATAATAATCCACACATTGCTTACCTCCATCAGTGCATTTAAATTCACACAGTCCATCAGATCCTAACATTAAATCCACAGCGTTTTTGATGTATTTGGGGTATTTGTATGATGTGTAGTAAGTGTGTATCTTCAGGATTCCATCCTTGATGTTTTTTAAAGCCTTTGTCCAGTCAGAAGTTTTGTATTCAGACTCCTGCAGTCCTGCACTGCACAGAAATGTTCCACACAGCAGGAGCAGGAGAGCTGAGACACTGAGCTGCTTCATTTCCACTCACTTTACACTTCCTACATCACCTCTCACCTGTCCCGGGTTTCAACACGCCTAACAGCCAATCACAGCTCAGCACAGCACACCAGCCAATCACAACATGGTATCGCAATTTCATTATTTTCATCTTTAGCTATTTAGTTTTTGAAATTCGTTCTCCAGAGCAGAAATGTCCATGATCGGATTAGTTATGAGTCAAGAACTCAGAGAAGATATTTCAAATAATTAATAATGAACATTGGGGGGTGAGAGAGAGAGAGAGAGAGAGAGAGAGAGAGAGAGAGAGATATAAAAGCAAATGCTGCATGTACACTCACTGTCCACTTTATTAGGAACACCTGTTTTTATGTGGTTATCCAATCAGCCAATCATATGGCAGAGGCATAACATAAAATCATGCAGATACAGGTCAAGAGTTTCAGTTAATGTTCACATCAAACATCAGAACGGGGAAAAGTCTGATCTCTAAAATGTGAATTAGTCCGTGGCACGGTTGTTGGCGCCAGATGGGTCGGTTGGAGTATTTCAGAAAGTCCTGACCTCCTGGGATTTTCACACACAACAGTCTCTAGAGTTTACACAGAATGGTGCGAAAAGCAAAAACATCGAGTGAGCGACAGTTCTGTGGGGGGAAACGGCGTGTTGATGAGAGGGGGTCAGAGGGAAATGCGCACGTTGGTTCGAGCTGCCAGGAAGGATCTGGTAACTCATATAATCACTCTTCACAACCGTGGTGAGCAGAAAAACATCTCAGCGTACACAAAACATCGAATCCGGATGCGGATGAGCTACAACAGCAGAAGACCACGTAAAGTTCCACCTCCCGTCATCCAAGAACATGAATCTGAGTCTATCATGAACCATTCACCAACACTCACATGCATAAAACTCTAAAACTCAGTATACATTACACTTACAGACATATATACACAATCCCATATGTACATATTAATGCATACATATCCACACCTACTCATATACTCACATTTATGATTCAGCATTTAATATTCTAACGGCAGTTGGCACAAATGATACCTGATCCACATTTATCCTTGCCCGTAGAGCCTAAATGAGAAGACTCCTTTATCATAACCAAAGCTTTTCGTTTGACTTTTAATTATATAAATATCATTTTACCGCCTGTGTGTCTTACCTACCGTCGCGCTTGCTATACCTTTAACCACTCTAGACAATTGTACATTGATTCTCCACACTCAGATTACTATACGAATCACAAAGCTCATTTATAAATCTGGGACGTTTTCCATTAAAGTACAACCAACAATCCTAATTGAGGTTTTTCCCACTGTTTAAGGTGGGATTACAGACCTAAAAGGTAGGAACACTAACCAGTGAGGAACCCTGAAGTTTGGGAGGGAGCCTAATTTAATTCAAGACTAAAACTGTATTTGGAGATAATTTATCTGGTGTTTTGAATCAAACTGCTACAGTGATGCAAAATCCTGATTCATGTTGTAAATGACATGATGATAAGGCGAATAAGGAGAGTTAAAGGAGCAGTACATTGTAGCACCACCTGCCGTCTATGAGATGAACTGCAACGAAAAAAATATATCTGACAAACTTTTCTCTTTCCTTCAAACAGAAACTGTTGAAACTGTATAAAAAAAATAAGGCAGCTCTGATTTTGACTGGAGTGGAGATAATTTCAGGACCGGAAAAAACAGCAGCCTGAAACTTAAAAACAAGCAAGATGCACTGAATAGACATATTACGATTGAACGGTTTCTCCAAGGTAGCTTTTACATTACATGATTATTACAGGTCTAGAAACATTTTTAAACATGACTAACTGCAGCTTTAAAATCAGAGAAACGCTAAAATATGCAGTGCTGCAGACTTCAAGGACGGGGTTTGACTCTTTTCAGGGTTTTCGGAGCCCGAACGCAGCTGATCACAGGTCAGGTTTCACCTCGTAGCGACAGATACACGCGGCTCCCTGGCTGTCCAGGTAGGGTTTACAGCCCACGTTCACGATGGCATCGAAGAGCAGAGTCACCGCCGATTCACACTCTGATTCACAGAGAAACAACAGGATGAAGAAGTCACAGTGATCGGTACAGGACTACCGTAACGGTGCACAATTAAATCGGTGTCAAAGACAGAAACAATCATGGAAGTGAAGAAAAAAAAAAATGAAGGCCATTGTTTAAGACTTCAGTAACGACTGAATGTCTTTACTGAAGAAATAGTTAAAAGTCTAAATAGATTCACACGACAGCATCAGCACATATATGAAGATGTGGACACAACTCTTTGGAATAGAGTCTATGAAAACGACGCTTTGGGATGCACGCTTTGGGATAGACTCAGTGTAACTGATTCTGGAATTGTCTATCTTTGGAATCAAATCTTCAGAATCGAGTCTCCGAATGGTCTCGGCAGCGGTTCCTGGAGATCTAACTTCCTGAAGCTCAAACCATAATCCTGCTCACCTGACCAGCTAATCGTTGCCTTAAGAAGTTCTTGATCGACTATAATGTGTGGTCGATCTTGGTTGGAGATGAAACCTTGAGGAAGGAAGATCTCAAGGAAGAAGATTGATGACCACTGACCTACGGATTCAACTCTCTGTGGAATCACAGTCTCCATGGAACTGACTCTATGGAATCGGTTATTTGAAACAGACCCTATCGTCTCTGGAAGCCAGTGTTTTGATTTGAAACGGCCGCTGTGGAATAGACACAGGCATGAAAATTGAAGGTCATTATTAAGCACTCAATGACTTCACTAGACAAAAAGAGTCTAGAGTAGTGGTCACCAAGCCTCTTCGTTGAGATCTATCTTCCTACAGGGTTTAATCTCCAACCAAAATCGAACACACCTGTTTAGGTTGATCAAGAACTTCTTAAGGTGGAGATTAGATGGTCAGGTGGGCACCATTATGGTTGGAGCTTAAGTCTTCAGGAAGGTAGATCTCCAGGAACAGGGTTGGTGACCTCTGATCTAGTCTATTTGGAATTGACCTGGAAACACACGGGAAGTTGACCTTGTACACTCTGGTCCAGTCCCCGTGTGATCTGTACATTCCTACAGATGGTCTCCAGGCAATCGTGGAACTGTACATCACAGTCGTGCTTTCCTCGTCCACACGTGTCATAGCAGCGGTCGTGCTGATTACAGCACTCGGTCATAGACGGAATCCCGATATTAAACTGAAGAGAAGAGAAAAGAGGCAAAAAGCATGGCGTTTGTAGTACAGCTACTGAATCTGCACACTGTTCTGTAAGGAATAAACTCTGATGGTGAAATCCTGAGTGACGGGGTGGTGGAATGAAGCCGAGTTCATGTTACCCATCACGAAGTTGGTTATCTTTCTAAAACTGCACGTTCCCAGACTTGGAATAACCTTGAATACAACATGCAGATATGCTGAACTGAACCATTTTTCTAAAATCAAACTCATGATCTGAAATACTTCAGGAGACACCGTGTAATGCATCATTCTGACTCCGAGACAAAACTGTGTGGAACAATGTTATTAAAATCTTATTCAAACTTACATAAAATCCAAACACTGGAGCGCTGCATCCGTTAGGTGGCGAGTGTCTGTAATGAGGTCTGGGAATGGGTTTGTATCCTGTAAAAGACCAGTGCAGATAACTTATAACACACCGCTATGTCAGGGTCACTGTAGTGAGATTAAAAATATATATATTAAAAAAAAAGCACCAAATATCTGCCAAAGACGTTTTACAGAGCAACAGGTGAACCACTGAACTGCAATAGAAATCATATGCAATCCATACTCCCATCCTCACTCCCATCCACACTCCCAGGAATACTTCCCATCTTCACTCCCATCCTCACTCCCAGGAATACTTCCTATCTTCACTCCCAGCCATAGTCCCATCCTCACTCCCATCCTCCGCAGGACGCAGAACCCAGTAGTTCAGGAAGTTCTGCTGTATCGATCACACTAGAGGTCAAAGGTTTGGCCCAGGACTCCCAGAGCCCACCTGAACGCAAAGTGCATGTTATCTCTACATTGCTGTTTCAGGTGAAGTAACCATCTAACTAGCTAGCTTGCTAATGTTAGCGGATCACCTTGTTTGCTAGCCGACGTTGGTGTCATTTGCGAGTCGGAGTTTTGTTTTGAATGTCTTTGCTTTTCAGTTTGAGTTACCTTTACTGCGTGTCTATTTTAAAAAACAGTGATTTAGCTAGACAGCTGTACGCAAACTCACCACGGAACCTTCTAGACATTAATTAATACGTGCTGTAACGTGGGTGCACCTTGACTAGAACTCCAGCATGACTAACTGCTTTGTATTGCTTTATTTGAAAGGTTGGTTCTAGAAACCTGCAGCACGTGTGACAACATGCCTGTAAAGAAAAACACTACTTCCATAATTGTTGCGTGTCTTTACACCTTTCTTACAGTCTCTCTCATATATATATATATATATATATATAAATAAATAAAAGTGTTTTGCATGTTAATAAATGAATACAAAGGGTGTCTTAGTAGTTAGAACGTTTGTCTCGCACTCCTGGGTTGGGGGTTTGAGTACCGCCTCTGCCCTGTGTGCACGGAGTTTGCGTATTCTCCCCGTACGTCGAGGATTTCCTCCGGGTACTCCGGTTTCCTCCCCCAGTGCAAAGGCATGTGTTGTAGACTGACTGGTATTGGTGTCCAAATTGTCTGTAGTGTGTAAATGTGTGTGATTGTGCTCTGAAGTGTTGGCACCCCGTCCAGGGTGTCCCCTGCCTCATACCCAGAGTCCCCTGGGATAGGCTGCAGGTTCCCCGTGACCCCCCACGTGTGTAGGATAAGCGGTACGGAAAATGGATGGATGGATGGACAAACACAGGCCATCGCAAGCTTTGTGGACATGGTTGTTCATTACATTAACATATTTTAATAGAATTAATATACACCTCTAAGCGTTTATTAAAAAACTGTCTATAAATTGTTGCTTTTCTTTACTTCAGTGACTTTTTGCTTACTTTATTATTTATTTGAACGTATTTTCAGTCCAGCTAACTTCAACATGGTGATGGAATCCCGACTCTTTTCAGTGAGTCGGATCATTTGGATAAGAGTCGACTCTTTTCAGTGGGTCAGATCATTTGGATAAGAGTCGACTCTTTTCAGTGAGTCAGATCATTTGGCGAAGAGTCGACTCTTTCGGCTGCCAAAACACGTCGTTGTTATTTCACGTTTACGATATGTTGACCGTGATTATTCTTTATTGGGGAACATTTAGATTAAAATACACTGCCGAAGTAAAGAGAAAACCAGCTCCTACATGCGAGTCGACTCCGTCACAAGGCAGGTTCCTGAGTCAACCAATAGTGTCGCAGTATTACTTCTGAGTATTCTTCTACTTAATCACACAAACTTCTACGGACAATTTCGCAGTTTAAAACTGATGGATTCATTTATTTGAAACATTTAAGACTGTTTCTTCATAGTTTTAAGCCCAAGAATGAGTTTTTGCGTGTGAGCGATTATGAACCGCTGAGAGAAAATAAAAGGAACTTCTTCACACAAAACCAAAACCCTGTCTGTCATGTGACCTGAGTGTACCAGTTAAAATGTGGGCTGTTATTTCCGGTATAAAGGTGTAGATGATTTCTTATAATAATCCACACATTGCTTACCTCCATCAGTGCATTTAAATTCACACAGTCCATCAGATCCTAACATTAAATCCACAGCGTTTTTGATGTATTTGGGGTATTTGTATGATGTGTAGTAAGTGTGTATCTTCAGGATTCCATCCTTGATGTTTTTTAAAGCCTTTGTCCAGTCAGAAGTTTTGTATTCAGACTCCTGCAGTCCTGCACTGCACAGAAATGTTCCACACAGCAGGAGCAGGAGAGCTGAGACACTGAGCTGCTTCCTTTCCACTCACTTTACACTTCCTACATCACCTCTCACCTGTCCCGGGTTTCAACACGCCCACCAGCCAATCACAGCTCAGCACAGCACACCAGCCAATCACAGCTCAGCACAGCAGCCAATCATAGCACAGCACACGCCCTCGAATTTAAATTCCTTTCATCTTTAGCTAGTAAGAATTTTAAAATCAATCAAATCTTATTGAACTATTGAGACCTAAACTTCACAAATCTTACCTACCGCACCTTTAAAAAAAAACCCCAGAGCAACGTGCCGGATGATCTCATGTCATGAAGGGGAGTGAAACAGTACACAAATAGGATTGAAGTGATTTTATTCGAGGTAAAAATAATTCCTCATACACCACAACTGCATGCTGGAGAATCCTCTACCTCATTAATAATTCATAAATAAAGTGCAGTTCATCTCTCAGATCAACCAGGCAGTTTTCTTCAGTCAAAGACCGTTACAGTTTACACCGTTCCACAGAACACCTGGTAGTCTCTTTACATAAAGGAAAATAAACGGACTAAAACATGTAATCGACTGCACAGACTGCTTCAGTGAGAATTCATATTAAAATTAATAGTGTGTGTAAACACAGCGCTACTCCGGGGCACCAGCGGGAATTCTGGGAAATTCGTTTCATTCTCAGGATTCATTTGTGTTCCCGAGTCCCTCTGTGTGTTCAGAGCTCTTCATCATCATCATCATCATCATCATCCCGACTTTCCCCCAGCGGTGCGGTTTACAACCATTCACGAACACTCGGATGCACTGTGGAGTTAATTAGTGTCAAAGGTAATGAAACAGAAAATGTAAATCCAAACAACCAACAATTCTAATTTCGGTTTTTACACTGTTTACTGTGCGTGTCACATGCTCACACATGTTCTAAGAGCCCAACATTAGAGTCAAAGATGGGGAGGGACTCCGAGCCCAACAAAAGGGGGAGGGACTAAGAGCCCAACATTAGAGGAAAGAGGGGGAGGGACTAAGAGCCCAACATTAGAGTCAAAGATGGGGAGGGACTCCGAGCCCAACAAAAGGGGGAGGGACTAAAAGCCCAACATTAGAGGAAAGAGGGGGAGGGATTAAGAGCCCAACATTAGAAGAAAGAGGGGGAGGGACTAAGAGCCCAACAAGAGGGGGAGGGACTAAGAGCCCAACTTTAGAGGAAAGAGGGGGAGGGACTAAGAGCCCAACATTAGAAGAAAGAGGGGAGGGACTAAGAGCCCAACAAGAGGGGGAGGGACTAAAAGCCCAACATTAGAGAGAAAAGGGGGAGGGACTAAAAGCCCAACATTAGAGAGAAAAGGGGCAAAGTGAAAATAAGATGTAGAGTACAACGGAAAACGTGTGTTCACGTCTGATTATTTCTGACATCATCTCAACTCCATAACGCACTGAACAAACACAAAACAAGTGCATAGTGAACTTTTCTCATTCCTGAGACACATTTAAGCCTGATTTAAAAAACAACAACTTTCTAACAGTCACAGTCAAGAAACTTAAATCTCGTCTAGTTTGGGATATCATATGATATCGGGTTTCCAAAAAAAATAAAAAATTAATAAATAAAAAAGACACTTAAAAAAAAAAAAAAAAAAAAAAACATTCTCCAGTGCCTAATATTTTCAGCAATGAAAAACACAAACATTTGTCTTCTGTCTCTTCCGAGGAAAAACCTCACGAGTTACCATTTAAAGAAAAGAGCCACAGCTGAGCAGCTCTGATTGGGGACACAGCTAATTTCAGGACCAGAAAAAATGGAATCGTAAAATTCAAGGTGCACTTCAGAGCGATGTTATAACCACAGTATCTTGTATATTATTAGATTATTACAGCTTTTGAAACATCCCACACGGCACCTTTATAATGAGGGGAAACATTAAACTGTAGTGTTGTAGACATCGAGGACGGAGTTTTGACTCTTCAGACGTTCCTTAAAGGCGTCAGGAGTTTCGCAGCCCAAGCACAGCTGTTCACAGGTCAATCTTCTCCTCATAGTGGCAGATACATGCAGCTCTCTGGCTGTCCAGGTAGGGTTTACAGCCCAGGTGCATGACGGCATCGAAAAGCAGAGTCACTGCCGATTCACACGCTGATGCAGAGAGAAACAACAGGGTGAAAAAGTCACAGTGATCAATAATAACTAATACGTAAATTTCTGGAGTAAAACTCTTTGGAGCTGACTCGTTGGAACTGACTCTGCGGAAGGTCTCTCAATTCCAAAGCCTGAAATCAGAGATTCGACTCAACATTAGATAACGTTCATTAGAGATCTGCACTGTAGCTCAGTAGAGTAATGGAAGCTTTATGGCCACCAGTTCAGCATGATGCCCTAGATCTGCATGATACTCTGTAGAGTAGACTCTATAGAACTGACTCCTTGGAACAGATGCCATGGAATGGACTCTTTGGAACTGACTCTTAAGTAGACTCTTTGAAAGTGATTTTTTGGAACACTGGAACAGACTCCCTGGAACAGACTCCCTGGAACAGACTCCCTGGAACAGACTCCCTGGAACAGACTCTTTGAAACCGATTTGTTGGAACTGACTCCCTAGAACTGACTCTTTAGAGTAGACTCTTTAGAGTAGACTCTTTAGAGTAGACTCTTTAGAGTAGACTCTTTGGAACTGACTCTTTTTGTAACAGACTCTTTGAAGTAAACTCTCTGGAACTGACTCCCTGGAACTGACTCCCTGGAACTGACTCCCTGGAACTGACTCTTTAGAGTAGACTCTTTGGAACTGACTCTTTGAAGTAAACTCTATGGAACAGACTCCCTGGAACTGACTCTTTGAAACCGATTTGTTGGAACTGACTCCCTAGAACTGACTCTTTAGAGTAGACTCTTTGGAACTGACTCTTTTTGTAACAGACTCTGAAGTAAACTCTCTGGAACTGACTCCCTGGAACTGACTCCCTGGAACTGACTCCCTGGAACTGACTCTTTTTGTAACAGACTCTGAAGTAAACTCTCTGGAACTGACTCCCTGGAACTGACTCCCTGGAACTGACTCCCTGGAACTGACTCCCTGGAACTGACTCCCTGGAACTGACTCCCTGGAACTGACTCTTTAGAGTAGACTCTTTGGAACTGACTCTTTTTGGGACAGACCTTTTGAAGTAAACTCTATGGAACAGACTCCCTGGAACAGACTCTTTTTGGAACAAAATCTTTACAGTAGACTCATTCAAGTAGACTCTTTTTTGGAACTGACTCTTTTTTGGAACTGATTCTTTGGAAGATCTCTCATTTACAAAGCCTGTAATCACAGATTTGACTCAACATTAGATAACGGTCCTTAGAGATTATGCGTTGTATCTCAGTAGAGTAACGGAAGCTTTATGGCCACCCGTTCAGCATGAGCACTAAATCTGCACGGGTAATTAAGTTGTCATTAATCGGCTTCGTGGAGGTGTTCCGTCTCTCAAACAGCTGATGTAGTGTCTGACTCTACATGACCTGACACAGTCAGTACTCAGTCCACGTCGTCATTTTCTTAATCTGAGAAGAAGTTTCGTTAGTCTCTTCACCCAAAAAAAAATAAAATAAATAAAATAAAATAAATAAATAAATAAATAAATAAAATTTGCACAAGAAACACACGGGAAGTTTACCTTGTACACTCTGGTCCAGTCCCAGTGTGATCTGTACATGCCTGCAGATGGTCTCCAGGCAAACCTGGAACTGATCATCACAGTCGTGTTTCTCTCGTCCACACGTGTCGTAGCAGCGGTCGTGCTGATTA
>CM022755.1:37613192-37673192 GCA_012411365.1 Ameiurus melas
TCGCATGACGCAACCGCGTTCTACAAAACAAGCGCGCGATCTTACGTACCCGTTTGAACGTAATCAGAAATGCACCGGTTAAACTACTGATAATGCGGCTCGCAAATGAATCATTTAGGTCAGTGTACCGACTCAAAGATTCGTTGCACTCATCCAACTCTGCAGATAAGGATTCAATCTCTCGCGCCCAGTAGAATCAACCCGTGGGCGTGTCTTATGAGCCACAGTTCCCTGACCAGCACGGCCAATGCGATGGTTTCCGCCCCGCCCCCTGAAGAGGAACAGGGCAGGGAGATTTAACGGCTAGCACGTTTGCCTAGGCTGAATGTCATTTCTAATTTGTCTGGAGTGTGTGAGCTTGAGCTCCACCCTGTGACCCTGAAAATAGATGAATAGAGGTCTACGTTTGGTTTGAGCTCTAGGTTTCACCTTTGAAAGACAACGTTTGTTCTTAAAAAAGGATAAACCAGTATGAAAACCAGAGAGCTGTCTCTGGGAGAAAAGACTGAGTTTCTGAGTTGAACTCGTTTCCCATTTTTTTTTTTTTTACTTAGGAAACAACACAATTCTTTTTTTTTAGTGTTAGCACAGCTCTGGAACTTGCTACCAAGCATTTCACTACAGTAAATAAACTGCGAACGGATACTTGTGTACGACAAATAAAACTCGAGACGTCTTCAGCAGTCTGAGGAACTGATAGTGTAGTTCCGGCCAATCAGGGACGACTTCCGTCCATCCTGGGGCTGGACACTGTTAATCATCAGGACTGCATCTACATATCAGTATTAACTATGGAAACATTAAAAACACACACAAAAAAGTGCACTATGTGAAACTAATCCAGTCTGAATAGGGCTTTACTTAAACAAATGACACGTTCAAATTTGCTACGGAGTTGTTCTCCGCTAGTTGAACCAGGACTGGGTAAGAAGCTGTGCATGTTTTTCGTTCTTTAATATACAGTTTGACGATGAAGACGGAGACAGAGCTGGAGTTGAAACGCTCAACAGCTCTGGGCAGTTTCGTTCATCATGTTTCGAGATTCGTGTGAGCGCGCTACAGAGATTCAGCTTCAGAGACAGTGAGTACGCATCACTATCCAGTCAGTCAGTAATAATTTAAACTTTATTCAAATGATTAGTCGAGCAATGAGGAAGAATTTCCACTTAAATAGCTTCAAACGTTCAGAAATAAAATGTACAACGACGACGTGGATTAAAATGGCTCAGGGGTCCATCCAGCAGAACCGTGACTTCAGGGGGAAACTCTCGGCTCAAACCGCTTCCTGTCGGTACCGTTCATGATCGTGGAGCTTCGGCGTGGACTAGCGAGGGAGCGAAGAGTGTTTTCTTCAAGTTTACGACACAGTGTAGCTGCTGCTTGCTGCTAAGGATTGTGGGAGATGAGCTACGCCTCCCTGATGAGCTTCAGAAGGTCCAACGTGAGGTCAGGAGTGTGAAGGAAGAGGCAGCAGACACGAGGAACGTTAGGGATTCGGTCCATCATCCTTCAGAGTGTTAAAATTCTTCGGAGGTAAAATGGCTTCAGGAAAATCAGCCATGTGCAGTGAAGAGTTATGATGATGATGATAAACAGTTTCAAAGTAAAAGAGCTCTCACAGTACATTAGACTTTAATATTTTAGTACTTTTTCCTCTCCTAACGTCCTGATTTCTTTCCTTAAAAAACATTTACATTTGTGACATATACATATATATTCTGTGATATCTATGTGCCAAGAGTCCGTGCAGAGCGAGGCTCATCCACCGCGAAAGAGCTCATTTAGTCTGTCCAGCTCTTTACAGTTGTCCATGGTCATGAGCTCGGCCTTCCTACGCAGACGCTCGTCTCTGTACACTTTAGCGGCGTACAGCAGGTCTGTCTCTGAGACACACACACCACACACACACACACACACACACACACACACACACACACACACACACACACACACAGCAGGAGAGAAGTTTACAAGCCAAGTCAGAAACAACTGTTCAGTGCTGTTGAATTCTGGACTGTGATTGGTCACAAAGTGTTCATTCATTTTCTATAAACAGCAGCTCTGACAGTAGTGCAGAATTATATTTAATACGTTATCGTTTCTATAGCAACAGCTCATTCACGATGGACGCCGAAACCGTGTGTAATCATGGACGTGTGAGGAAACGTACTCGTCTGCCGTTCCTTCCAGCAGTTGTTGCGCACGTTAGACACGTAATCGTCCTCCACGTTCTTCTCAATCTTCTGCAGCGCCGAGCCCTTAAACTCCGATTTGAAGTCTCGGGTGACGTAATAATCCACGTGCAGGTTCTCGGTCTGTCTCTTTAACGTCTGACCTGTCGATCTACACACACAATAAGAAATATTATTTATAACATTATGAATGATTAGGTTTGATTAAAGATGAATGATTAGCACTGATTATTCTCCCAATAGCAGCACACTCGAGTGCTTTATTCCTTTCATATACACTGATACGGGTATATGTATATACTGGTTATAATATGTCATTTACACCGATCAGCCATAACATTAAAACCACCTGCCTGTAGGTCCCCCTCCCCTTGTGCCACCAAAACAGCTCTGACCCGTCGAGGCATGGACTCCACAAGACCTGTGAAGGTGTGCTGTGGTATCTTGCACCGAGACGTTAGCAGCAGATCCTTTAAATAACACAAGTCGTGAGGTGGGGCCTGCATGGATCGGACTCGTTTGTCCAGAACGTCCCACAGACGCTGGATCGGAACGAGATCTGGGGGAACACCTTGAACTCTCGGTCATGTTCCTCAAACCGTTCCTGAACTATTTTTGCAGTGTTTCACGGAGCATTATCCTGCTGAAAGAGACTGCTGTCATTAGGGAACACCGGTACCATAAAGGGGTGAACTTGGTCTCCAACAATGTTTAGCTAGGTAAAAAAGGCGCTCAGATCCTTACGCTTGCCCATTTTTCCTGCTTCCAACACATCAACTTCGAGAACTGACTGTTCACATGCTGCCTAATAAATATATCGCACCCCTCAACAGATGCCGCTGTGACGAGATGATCAGCGTTAATCACGTCACCTGTCAGTGGTTTTAATGTTATGGCTGGTCGTTCGGTGCCTTGAGGACAGAAAGAAAGAGAGAATAAAAGAAGAGCAAACGGACGTACGGTCTGGAGTAGAGGCTGTACGGAGGAGTGGAAACCATCAGCTGACTGAGAATGGACACCAGGATCAACACCACGATCGGCATCAGCTGAATAAACATGGAGAAGCCTCCCTAACAGAGAGAGAGAGAGAGAGAGAGAGAGAAATCTGATGAATTCAGCATCATGCCAACGATGTGTTAAGCAAAATGTTTATCAACATTTATTCATTCACATGGATTATGAACATAAACAAAAGATCCACGTACATCTCCTCTCTCTTCCCTCTCCCTCCTCACGTGCTCCGTCTGCTGAGTGTATCGATCCCGGCTGTTAGCATACGGACTCGCTGAGACACACACACACACACACACACAAACACACACACACACACACACACACACACACACAAACACAGCTTATAATACATACAGTATATTTCCATTTTATTACTGATGTCCTGTTTATAAACGTCAAATGATAATCTGAATAAATCGGGATTAAGATCACATCAGCGTTCTGATTAAACGTGTAGAAGGGGAAGCAGAAACGTGTTAACCAGGTCAGCGCAGTCCTTATTCTTTAAATACCCGGCTTTTCCGTCGTGTACGAAGCTTTGTATCAGCACCTCCCTCTCGCACTCCAGAATCTTCTATCATCTAAATTAAGCACTATTTCTGTAATCTGTCTTAATCCCACGCGCGCTTCATTACTGCGGGTGTTAAACAGCGTGCTCTGATTGGCTGAAAGCGGCGCGTAAAAACGATGCACGGACACCTTTCTGCTCGATACGAGGATTTGTGTTTGAACTTCTGAGTCAGTATTTTATAGTTAGCCGTGTTGATCCTTTCAGCTAAGGTGGATTTAGTTTCGACGGTTTTAGTCTTTGGGAAGAAGTAAAAGAGAGACGTACAGGAGGGGAAACCGCCTCCGAAGAACATGTTGAAGAGATCCTCGGGCGTGATGTCGGCCTCGAAGCCTCGGTGGAAGTCGAATCCTCCGTGTCCGCCGGGTCCCGGGCTGCTGGGCTCTTCTCCTCCGCTCACATCGTACTGCCTCCTCTTCTCCGCGTTACTCAGCACCGCGTACGCGTTCCCGATCTCTACACAGAAAAGAGGCAGGGGGTAAAAACTTTTACACAACAACAATAGCAGCAGCTGGCTTCATTCCTTCCTTGACTGATTTCATCATTCCTTCTCTCCCTTCATTCCTACAGTAGCTTGAGTACTAAACGCACATCATTTCTTGTTACTAAACGCCGTCCTACATTTCTTGCTTTCTTCCATCTACCCTGCATCACTTCCCTTATTCCTCCACTCCCTCCCTCCCTCATAAACTCCTTTCATCCATCTGCTCTTCACTCTCCACGTCCTATTTACTTTCTTCATTTCCTTTTCTCCCTTTCCTTCTTGTCCTTCTTCCTTCTGTCCTTCATTGCCTCTTCTGGTCCCAAGCTTACATTCATACAGAAGCCCATGTATCAAACACATACTATAAACCTTCACACACACACACACACACACACGTTGAATAAATGTTTTGGGAACGTGACTGTGAGAGAATCAGCACCAGGAATTACTTTTAAAGGCCTCTGTAGCTCCGGGAGCGTGATTTTTATCCGGGTGAAACTTCAGCGCCAGCTTCCTGTAGGCTTTCTTCAGCTCCTCCTCGTTAGCGTCTTTACTGACGCCCAGAACCTCGTAGTAGTCTTTACACCTCTTTATCCTGCACGCACACACACGGTAAATAAACAAGACAAACTCAAAGAAACCCTGGCTGTGTTTACAGGCAAAAGCTTTCAAAAATCCATACAAAATCATCCCGACTGAAGGTTCGTTTAGTCCAAGCGTTACCATAACAACGAGCAGCAACCGAGTCTGCTTTTTATGTTTTTTTGATGAGAGAGAGTGAGAGCACGCCACATGAAAACCTCCAGGGAGTAAATTAGAGAGAGATCAGATGCAATATACACTACATGTTGCGTGAACAGGAGTTTCTCAGAGACCGCACTCCGGGGGAGGCGGGGTGGGGGTGGGGTTCCTGAGACTGTAAATACGCATGCTAATTACCAGCTAAACCAACACCCCTAACTCGCCAAACCATTCAGATATACTAATGCTCAGAATTTCTAATCTCCGTCTGGAATATAAACAAAGAAAACTACACTTCATTTTGGAATTCCTACTTGGAAAGTTGGGATTTGGGGACAGATCTGGTTAGATTTGTTCCACTGATCAGACAGTTTTAAATGCTTCAGGAACATTAAAGATAACTCGTACTGATGACAGTCCCTGGCTGACGTACTGCTAACAAAACACAAGGCTTCAGTGAGTGTACATATTTTCCCCAATTTTCTAGCTCGAACACACCAAGGCTGAAAAAAAAAAAAGGAACAATTCCGAGCTCCGACTACAGAATTCCCAGTCAAGTCACACGCAACATAAGCCATCTGATGAGAGGTTTAGATTAGATGTTTGCTGCAGATTCATTACTGAGTCACTACAGATTAGGTAAAGATTCCTTAGAGATTCGTTAAGAGATTCATTATAGATTCAGAGATTCATTATCATTACAGATTAGGTAAAGATTCAGGTAGAAATTCGCTGGAGATGAAAGTTTTATTAGAGATTCGTTAACGATTTAAAACAGATTTGATATAGATTTAGTACAGAGTCATTAGAGACTCATTAATGATTAGGTGAAGATTCATTAGAGATTCAGTACAGATTTATCAGAGATTCGTTAAGGATTTGTTAGAGACTTGGTACAGATTCCTCAGAGACTTATTTCGGAATCATTATAGATTAGGTGAAGATTGTTTTGTTAAAGTTAATTCTTTAGAGAATTAATAAAGATTTGGTAGAAATTGCTGCAAGATTCAAAAGAGATTTGATAGCGATTCATTACTGATTCACTTACGATTAGGCAAAGATTCATTAGAGAGTCGATACAGTTGTGTTACAGATTCATTAAAGACTCATTATGGTAGATGGTGCACTTATACAGTGTTTTTCCAAAGCGCTTTACACTGTGTCTCATTCACCCATTCACACACACACACACACACACACCCCAATGGTAGCAGAGTTGCCATGCAAGGTTCTAACTTGGTGTCTTGCCCAAGGACACTTCGGCACGTGGGGTCATGTGGGCCGGGAATCGAACCGCCAACGCTACGATTAGTGGACAACACGGCGGGTTGGCTGTGGCTAATTATAGATTAGAGGTTTGCTCCAGATTTGTTCAATACACATTCGTTATTGAATCGTTACAGATTAGGTAAGGATTCATTAGAGACTCATTTCCGAATCGTTACAGATTAGGTTACCGATTCGATAAGGTTTTGATAGAGATTAGAGATTTGACGGAGGTTCGTAAGGAATCTGTTACCAATTAGGTTTTGTTAGAAACTCGTTCGAATCATGATGGACTTGTTACAGCGTCGTCAAGGATTCATTTGAGATTTGACTCAGCGTCATGAGATATTCGTTAGATTACAATTTTGTCAGAGATTGATTAGAGATATGGCACTGATTTGGTCCTGAGTCACTAAAGATTCGATCAGCATACGCTAGAGAATCATTAGTTACAGAATAACTGCAGAATATTTAGATTAGATTGGTTAGAGATTCATTACAGATACGCTACAGATTCACTTTTCTGACTCGCTCAGACCTGTTAAATAAAATATAACCCTAGATTTAGATTCGCTCACATCATACAGAGTCGTTAAAGCTGTAACGTACGTTTATCCTTTTGCATAAAAAAAAATAATAATCTGAATAACATGTTTATAATTATATATGATGGTGTGAAGGTCCTATAACGAATCCAACACCTCCTCCATGACTAATACACTGATGATTGTGTGTTAGAGAGTGGAATAAACCGGTCAAGTGTGTGTTGGTCTGATTCCTGTAGGTTTTTAATAAACGATTCACTCGAGCGAGCAGCAGGAATAAAGCGGAGTACTGGGTTTTTATTTTTTTTCACACTTCTGCATAGATCTTTTGCAAAGCTGTTGTATTTTTGCTTATAAAATGGACTAAATGATGATGGTGTGTTGGTACAACACACACGAAGCAGGTCGGGCGAAACAAGGGGAAGTCATGGTCCCATGAATTCGAGTCTCAGCTCTCACCACACTAGCTCAATATCTCCACAGGGACGTCGAGCTCGCTCGCACACACACACACACACACACAGGTCAAAGAGTGTGTGATGCAACACGTTGTAACAGCAAAACTCCAGGATGAATCATTGGAAAGCCGTGATCTACAAAGTTAAGCGTCTCAAACGAAGGTGTGCTGTCACTATAGTTCGCTACACAGGGTGTATAAGAAAAGCAATAGTGTTACACCCTATAAAGTGCGTATAAATGGTGAAGGGGGAGTCATTTGGTACTCGGCAGGGCTTTTAAAGAATAATAATGATGGTGCTGATGATGGGTCATGGTAGATTGTAGTGATATTCGGGTGGGTACAATATCAGTGTACAAAAAAACACTGATATTTATGCTTCAAACTGTGATTTCTGCTAATTAATAACAGTTTATTTCAACTGTGCCCTGTTTTGAGAGCAAATGTTCACGGTAACATCAGTGTGTGTTGAGTGTTAGAGTATTAGAATAGATACTATAAGCCATTATTCATCATCATCATCACGCATGCCTAATTCTTGATCAAACACACCCGAGTCACCTGGTTTCTCTCTTCTCCTGCGTGTATCAGGTGTCCCGTGTTGTGTCAGTGTGAACGTTACATCACAAGAGCTTTCCATAATTTATATCCGAGCGTAGCATGAGACACGGCTACAGCGTGGAAAGAAAGCAATTATTCACCGAGTTAGCCGTTCCTCACCACCGAGCTACAGTTACTGCACAAATTCAAGGTCACTGTGGGCATCATGGTAATAATAATATAAATAACCCAGACTGTGGAATATACCTTAATGTCTACTGTAAAAGACTTGAAACTCAGAGATAACACACACACACACACACACACACACACACACACACACGACTGATTGGGTCTGACCTCTGCACTCCCTCCACTTGCTCCTTGTTGAAGTTCTTGGGCAGGTCACTGTTTGCCGATTCCTGGTTGTATTGTGGTGGAGGCGTCGCCGTCGACTCAGTGCCGTTCGCTGACTTCCTGTGGTACGCTCCTCCATTACCCGCCGAACTGCCGTTCTTCAACAACGCCTCCAACAACACTGCGTTAAGAGGAAACGGATTACGGCGGAGAAAAAAATACCAGGAGAAAGTCCTGTTCAGTCTTAAGGTCAAATCTGTTCAGATGACACACTGCAGTCATGTGACTCTTCGGATCTCATGTTTTTTTTCATTAATGATATTTAATGAAATCGTTAGAATTGGTTCGGAGGAAGCCTGGCGCCTCAAACGCACACTTTCCTTACTAAAAACAAAAAACAAAAGTAAAGTGCTTTTTCTGGGCATTTTTACATCCATTATTCGAAATCTGACCAGTCGAATTGATTCTTGAATCGGTGTCGAGTCGATTCTTTTGATTCGTTTGCGGTTTGGCTTCATGCTACACATAATTTCCGAACGAAAAAGCAAAAATGATGTTGTCCGAGAGGCATATAGGGCTGAAAACATCCTACTCACGGAATGAATAAATGATTAGATAATCATACGCTTTTGTATGTCGCGTCCAGCGTTTATTTCCTCTTTTTCTTCATCCAAATCTCAAGATTTGCTTTGGTTCAACTCTTCTGACCTGAAGGTGTCGAAAAAGTAACAGAGGGACGTGGTTGGCGTGTTCACATAGATGACGCTCAGCGGGTCGGCATATTTACTTACGTGGATGAGGCTTTATATAATTAAATACGCCTGCGTTTGCATACTTCATAAAAATAATGTTTATAGGTTTAAAGGCTTTTACAGAACAGCTTGCTTGAAAATACCGTGTGCTGGAACATAAATATGTTTATGAACTTTTTTGTAAATTATAAAATCTACTATAAACGCAACCATTATAAACATTATCTACATCTTCAGGAATGCAGATGTGAGATTTTAATATTTTTTTCCTTGTGACCACAAATCACAAATGTATTCCTGCGAACCGATGGGGTCAGAGCGGTCCATTTAAAAGGCACTGAATGAAATGAATCAACGCAACAATCGAACATCAATTACTACCGAAAAAGGACAGACAACTGGTGAGTAAAAACCAATTCATACTTTTAAACTGGTGTGTAAATTATTTATCAGGCTAGGAAGGGGACTAGAACGCTAATACTTTTAAAATAGTGCTTCTCTACATCATCATCATCATCATCATCATCATTCAAGAATTAACAGTAAGTTACTAAACAGTCACATGATGAACGAGTCACATCTGATCGCATCAGAGATCAACTAAATGTATCGAACATATACAGAATCAGCCGGTGACAACATATAGTTTAATACATTAAAAAATACGCAATAACCCCCCCCCCCTTCACACCCCCCCCTCCCCCTTCAACCCCACCCCCTCTTATCCATTTAATTAAAATTATTTTTTACCCTTTCTAAAAAAAAAAACAATGATGAAAATGAATCAAATTTGAAATCACTGCCTTATGAAACAAAACTGTATTTTATCAGATTGAGGGAATCATTTAATATCAAATCGCTGCCTTGTGAATCCAAACTGAAGCGTATCGTATAAGATTCGGGGAATCATCTAATATCCGCCTTATGAATCAAAATTGAATTGTATCATAGGAGATTTAAGGGTATCTACACTACAGCAGGGGAGAGGCCATCGACGCAGGAAGTTCATAATGACATTTCCTCCTTAAGCAGTATCACAGCAGAATTTGAGGTATAAACAGAGCTGCTCGGGCTGTCCGTGTGTGTGTGGTGTGTGTGTGTGTGTGTGTGTGTGTGTGTGTGTGAGAGAGAGAGAGAGCTGTGCAGATTGTAGATTAGCTAAAGCACCGTCTGTTCATCCTCCATTACAGGATTGTGGTCAAACCTGCTGCTGAAATCTCTCTCTACTCACCCTCCTGGCCTTTTTCTTTTACTCAAGTATTTTAGGGGGAAAACGAAAAGTCAAATTAGAAAAGAAACCAGCGATAAAACGAACGAACAAACGAACTAAATAAATAAATAAATGTAAAAAATGGTTGTTGCTGAAGCTCAGAGCTGTAGTGCTGTGGAAACATCACGTGTTCTGGAGATCTGGACGAACGAAAAGAGAAAATAAACACCGGATGAGACAAACTAGTTATTTACATAATAATCGAACCCAGGGATTCCCAATCTAGGGGTCACGACCCCGTGTAGGGTCACTTGATTTACAAATCGGGTCACGAGAGAAACTCCTCATTTGTTATAACACTTTTTTTTTTTTTTAGTTTACGGATTCATTTTTGAAATATCGAATATGGATTGTGTGTTAATATTACTAAAAACACATTTCTGTGAGTCACATTCAGACAAGCGGTGTTTAAATGAACAACGCACGGGATATTTTAGTCTCTTCACTCTCCTGACACAAATCCGGACAAATTTCCCCGTCCATCATCTTCCGTTATGAATCCAGCTAGCGCAGAGTCTCAAACCTCACACTTCTGCACTATTCTACAGCGTTATTCAGCGCGAACGCTAACCGGGCTTCCCGTTACACTTAGTGTTGAGGTTTAAAAACATCAAAGATCGGAGTTTTCCATCTGAGACACGGATCACGACTAGGGTTGTCATGGTACCAAAATTTCAGTAGTCGGTACCAATACCGGTAAAATTCCACGGTACTTGGTACCAATTTCGGTGGCTTTTACACAATTGGCGGTAACAACACAGAAAGCGTAAAACGAGCTTCTGAGAGAAATACACATATTTCACCTACTATATACAGTCATGGACGAAATTATTGGCACCCCTGGAACTTTTCCAGAAAATGCACCACTTCTCCCAGAAAAGTGTTGCAATGACGAATGTTTTGGTATACACATGTTTATTACCTTTAAGTGCATTGGAACAGAACAAAAAAGCAGAAGAAAAAAGGCAAATTTGACATCATTTTACACAAAACTCAAAAATTAGGTCGGACTTTGATTAGGAAACCTGATGGACTCGGACGTTTTGCTCTGTTCTACGGAACGTCGCTTTTAACTCTTCAGGAGTATAAACTGCGAGTGTGTGAATAAACGTGTCCAGATGTTACAGTCAACCTGTATTAGACATCTGGGATTAACCAATTAACCTGGGATTAATCTGGGATTAACCATTAGTCACGGCTCGGGGTCACGGAAAATTTATAAGGTTCGTTTGGGGCTGCTCTGATCGTGTTTCCTGTTCTCGGGTCATTTTTGTGATTTAATAGTTTTGTTTAACGTCTCCATCGCTGTATTTCTGATCAATGTTTTCAGTCTTACACAACCCCAGGACGATGTTTTACTGCTTTCCAGATTCTTTCATTAACCTAAATAAAAAAAGAAATACTGCTCCAATCGTGACGCGTGTGTAAGCGTATGAGGTTCATCAGATTTTATACAGTCGCACTATATTCATACTGGATTTCTGTCATATATATATTAAAAACATAACTGTTGAAATATCTCGTTTGGTGTATTATTATTATTATTATTATTATTATTCAGTTATTTTTATATTTCTGATGAGTTTAAGTTGACTTTAAAGTGTATCAGTAAAACTTTCTGCAGACTGTCAGGTCAGTTTATCATCATCATCATATACATTCACATTCATCTACATCTGCACTGCACTTCCACTCAGTCTGCATAAGAAGAGGCAGGTTTAGAGCGTACGGGTTCAGAGCGTACAGGTGATATAATGTCGACTGTGTGATATAATTATTAAGTTTGTCACTTTAAATTTTCCGACATCTACAGGACAGCGGAGTTTACGCTTCTTGGTGGGTGGTGTCTCTGTAACACGACTGTTTTGTCTTTTTTCTTTATTGACATCTAGACGGAGAAATAGAGAGAGGGCTGGTGAGGGAACGACTGTTTATAGCTGCGATAATGTAAGCGACACGAGGAACGAACTTGTCCCGGGAACATTAAACGTAACCATAAATGGATAAAAAGTGTTGTAGATGTAGTGTTGGTATATACCCCCCATATCCCACGGACCGGTCTAATACCCCCCGTATCACTGATTACACAAACACAACCTACAGCTGAGCAAGTTTAAAGGTTTCGCTCAGTAAGATTTAATAAGGTCAATAATAATAATAATAATAATAATAATAATAATAACGAACTAATTCCGCAAGGTGATGTAATATCTCCATCTAATCACACAGAAATGACATTTATTTAATGTTTATCTTGATAAAGAGGTTAATCAGATAAAGCTGGACAAAACTAAAGAGTTGACATTTCTACTTATGCTGTGATTAATATGATCTTATATTGTTAAAATAATAATATTTATTTTGATAATTACTTATATAGTTATTATTTCAATAACGTATTAGTTTATGTTTTTCTGATTTTAAGTAAGCATTTTCAGATGATATTATTAGCATTATTTATCATTAAATTAAAACATTTATCCTATTTACATGTCTGTTATAGTGAAATTAAACCCATCATGTCTACGTGTTAATACTCGCGTTCTCCTCACAATGCTGATTAGCTAACATCCATTTCCGGTTCCGGTTGTTAGCGATGTTTAAAAAACACCTTATAATAAACTGCACATTTGTCAGAATTCCAGGGATGCTAATTTAGCGTGCTAACGGAGCTAACACAGCTAAGCTAAGCTAGCGCAACCGCAGGTTGGATAACCAGAATATTTTCCGACATGTCTACGTTCATAAACGTTTTTCACCTATTAAAAAAATGAATAAATTAAATGACAATATATACATATATGTTTTAAACAAATCTGTGTGATGTGATGATTAAAGGTATCTCCACTCTACGGCTGAATCCCAAACGACTTCGTGTTAACAATCTAGAGCACTAGATGCTGCGTTTAAAAGCCTTGACCACATCCACTAGGTACTGCCCTTGTACAGGGATCGAGGTGTCATTTGGGACACAACCCAAACCTGCCGTCTTCCGTTTAGCGCAGTTCAGCTCCTCACTTCAACAAACGTCGGTGAAGATGGATCAAGCTTCGGTTCCACGTTACCTTTCGCTTTGTCAGTCGGGAATAGTTTCTCCGCTTTGTTCAGGAATTTTATGGCCTTTTCCTTGTCTCCTGCTCCGAGGGCCTTCGTCGCTATATTGATACATTTTTCCGCTTCGTCTCTGTTGCCTTCCATGGTCTGTCCCCCCACCTCTCTCTCTCTCTCTCTCTCTCTCTCTCCGGTTCGCGTGAAGTTTGTTTCCACACCTCTCTTCCATTCAACCCCGCCTCCGGGACAAAATTCATTAATGAATCATGCTCACAAGCGGACTTCTAATGGACAGTTCCGCCATGACTCAATTGTTGACCAATCGTAATCCAGGAGGCGGGCTTTGTTCAAAACGGGTGCGGAAGAAAAACGAAACCCGGTCGGCTCAGCTGATACTTGCGTTGCGTAATCTAAGCATAGGTGTCAGCACTTTCGTCTCGTAGGATCGACATAGCAACTTTGACAAGCCGTTATTAATTAATACGCGTGTGTGGGTTCAAAATAGATCCGTTTCTATACAAAACGCAGTTGATCTGTGTCTTAACGACAATACGGAGATTTGTGACATTAAAGTATGTTGTTAATCATTATTACCTAAAACACCAGCCATGACTCAATGATCAATCGATCAGCGATCTGATGACGTATGTGATGTAAAATAATTCAGATTTAAGGTTTTAAATGAGCGTTTTTTTTTATATATATATATATATATATATATATATATATATATATATATATATATATATATATATATATATATATATATAAATTACACACACGGTAATTTAGGCAATATGTAACATTAAAGTATACGTGATTAAGGATTAAGAAACTCCAGCGATGGGAACTATGTTAAAGAATATGCTGAGTCTGTGGTGTGGCCTGATAAACCAATTTAGTTACTGGAAAGCCTGAAGGTTGATCTAGAGCTTTTTAAAATATTAAAGGACATAGAACAAGTATAGATATAAGCATTGAATATTATAAATACAAGCATTGGGAAAGGATTTACAAACACATGCCACAGGATCTGCGGTATTCATCACTAGGTATGAAATGGGAGTCAACAAACAAACAGCTTAAATGTATACACAGTTGAATTGTACGCTATATTAATGGCAAATGATAAATGGCGCACTTATATAATGGCATCGGAATGGATTGAACAGACCAGGAACAACAACATTTTAATACGTAGAGACTCTGTATCCGCCCTTATGAGTATTAAGTATGGAATAACTCGAAATGGTCCGGAATTATTTGTATGAAATTTTGTTTACAAACTCAAGAATTTGCAGACTAGTGAGAAGTATTACAATCGTGTGGGTCGCAGCACAGGTGGGAATACAGGGGAATGGGAAAGATGATAGACTGGCAAAAGAGTCAACAAAAAAAGGTACTTGTTGACGTCAGAATTAAGTTCAAATGAAGTCCGAAGGGAAGAATCTAATATGGAAAAAGATAATGGAAAAATGGCAACATCAGTGGGATCATGAAGGGAGATGTGTGTTTCAAAATAAAGTATGTATGATAAGAGAGAGAAGGGAAAGAACAGGAAAGAACAGGTTAGCACGTTCGCCTCACACTTCCAGGGTTGGGGAGGATTCCCGCCACTGCCCTGTGTGTGTAGAGTTTGCATGTTCTCCCCGAGCTGCAGCGGTTTCCTCCGGTTTCCTCCCCCAGTCCTAAGACAAGTCCAAATTGGGTGTCCAGGGTGCACCCCACCTTATGCCCCATGCCTCCTGGGATTGGCTCAAGGTTCCCCGCAAATCTGTAGGATAAGCTTTATAGAAAATGGATGGATGGATATCATAGGAAAACCTCCTACAGGTTTATGGGATGAATGTCATGAGGAGGAGACAGTTAAACACATCTTTATGTCATGCAAGACATATTCACAACAAAGGGAAGAGATGAAGGAACAGCCAAGGTGAATGGATATAACACAGTACAATATTAACAGTAAAACAGAATGTGATGAAGTAAGGAAATATTCGATTCATTTCCTAAGGAGGACTGGACTGGAAGGACGAATCTAATTAACAAGGCCTAAGTAAAAGAAACCCAGTAGGTGGCAGTAATGCGACGATTTGGATGCCAACAACCGTAAAACACCAAGGAAGAAGAAGCAGACGCACACCAGTGATGACGCATGGTCGGTCGCTATTTGATGACGTTGCTTGACGCGCCGGGAGGTAAACATGGAAGTAAACATGGCGGAAGGCAGCGATACGAACGCAGTGAACGAAAACGTACCGGTTTATGAACACGTCGAAGTGAACTCCAAACCTTTTCACCTCGGTAGCTTTAGAGATTTGTGGCTGAGCGTGCTGAAGCCGGAAGATTACTCTTTCAACGAGACTTCCGGTGAAATAGACGACGCGCAGTTTATAGAGGAGCTGGGAATCACACCGCAAACGCTGGAGGAGCTGAAAACTATCTGCAGGTGAACGTCCGCTTCAGATTTATTCCCAGTGGACGAACTCCCTCACTCCTAACTAACTAACTCCCTCACTAACTCACCCACTCATTAACTCCTAACTCACTCACACTGACTCCTAACTCACTCTTAACTCACTCACTGACTCCCTCACTCACTGACTCCCTCACTCACTGACTCCCTCACTCACTGACTCCCTCACTCACTGACTCCCTCACTCACTGACCCCTCACTGACTCACTCTGACTCCTCACTGACTGACCACTCACTCACTAACCTAACTCCCTCACTAACTCACCCACTCATTAACTCTTAACTCACTCACACTGACCCTAACTCACTCTTAACTCACTCACTGACCTCACTGACTGACTGACTCACTCACTAACTCCTAACTCCCTCACTAACTCACCCACTCATTAACTCTTAACTCACTCACACTGACTCCTAACTCACTCTTAACTCACTCACTGACTCCCTCACTCACTGACTCCCTCACTCACTGACTCCCTCACTCACTGACTCCCTCACTGACTCACTCTGACTCCTCACTGACTGACTGACTCACTCACTAACTCCTAACTCCTCACTAACTCACCCACTCATTAACTCTTAACTCACTCACACTGACTCTAACTCACTCTTAACTCCACTCACTGACTCACTCACTGACTGACTCACTCACTAACTCCTAACTCCCTCACTAACTCACCCACTCATTAACTCTTAACTCACTCACACTGACTCCTAACTCACTCTTAACTCACTCACTGACTCCCTCACTCACTGATCCCTCACTGACCCTCTTGACTCCTCACTGACTGACTGACTGACTCACTCACTAACTCCTAACTCCCTCACTAACTCACCCACTCATTAACTCTTAACTCACTCACACTGACTCCTAACTCACTCTTAACTCACTCACTGACTCCCTCACTCACTGACTCCCTCACTCACTGACTCCCTCACTCACTGACCCTCACTCACTGACTCCCTCACTGACTCACTCTGACTCCTCACTGACTGACTGACTCACTCACTAACTCCTAACTCCCTCACTAACTCACCCACTCATTAACTCTTAACTCACTCACACTGACTCCTAACTCACTCTTAACTCACTCACTGACTCCTCACTGACTGACTGACTCACTCACTAACTCCTAACTCCCTCACTAACTCACCCACTCATTAACTCTTAACTCACTCACACTGACTCCTAACTCACTCTTAACTCACTCACTGACTCCCTCACTCACTGACTCCCTCACTGACTCACTCTAACTCCTCACTGACTCCTCACTGACTGACTGACTCACTCACTAACTCCTAACTCCCTCACTAACTCACCCACTCATTAACTCCTAACTCACTCACACTGACTCCTAACTCACTCTTAACTCACTCACTGACTCCTCACTGACTGACTCCCTCACTGACTCACTCTAACTCCTCACTGACTCACTCTAACTCCTCACTGACTCACTCTAACTCCTCACTGACTCACTCTAACTCCTCACTGACTCACTCTAACTCCTCACTGACTGACTGACTCACTCACTAACTCCTAACTCACTCACTAACTGGATTATGAAGCTGGATTATAAATGGTTCCAGATGACTCTCTCCCTAAGATGTAGTGCACTAAATGAGATGTAGAAACCCTAGTTAGCTGTAGTTAGTGTGTCACGGTGGTGTGTTTGTGTGTGTTTTTGTGTGTTTTTGTGTGTTTCAGCCCTGATTCTCTTCGCTGTCACACTGAAGATGAAGCTCCTGATCCTGATGTGGTTCCTGCAAACCCTCAGCTCGCCACCTTAAAGTAAAAACACCAGCAGCAGAGTAACACAGTTTTTAACTCTGGGATTACGGTAGAGTTTCGCTCCTGTGTGGCTCACAGAGAGTTACCGTAGAGGTGTTACGGTGTGATGTTCCTATTGTGTGAAATGGTGACGATAAAATCCTTGTACAGAAACAACCGTCTTTTCACTTCCGTGTGTGTAATAACATACACAACAAAGCACAGATGTGAATCTACTTAAACCTTTGTTTTTGATGATGTTTTACATATCCTCCATGTTATTCTCATACATGCAAGAAATAATAAAAAAAAAGGACTATTACACCTTTAAGTGGTGGATATTCAATAATGCACTCGAAAATGCTTAAACATCGCTTATAAAATATTAAAACATGTCGAGATGTGAAATAAAAAACAAAATAGCAAAATGTTTTGTTTAAATAAACATCACCCCTCCTCCCCATTTCCTTACTCACAGTGGTATGTGACGTGCCTGAGACCGGATTCAGACAGTTTTATTTCCGTTCTGTCCTCAGACTGAGGAAGAGGAGGCTGGACTATAAGAAGACTCTCGTACGGGACATCGTGGGACGACACGACATGTTCTCTAATGAGTTGGTGAGTGAGCGATTATAATCCTCCCCCCAAAAAACACAAAGCAAATTAAACACCAGACCGACCAAGCGTAAGAGGAAATGTACATCATGCTGCAGGTCAACAGGCTGAAATTTACTTTACTGAGGGTTATAATTTCACTAGTTTGTCGCCCTCTCGTGGAAGAAACATAGCACAACACATCTACACTACATGAGCTGTAAAATGCTTTTCGTGCGTGAAATCTCACTTTGTAAATATTTATTACAATTTAAATGTCCATTTAAAACTTAGAAATACGAATCTAAAACATTTTACACGTTTACGTCATGGCGCAGACGGACTTCTTACCTTTGTGATTGTGACTGAGCTTTAATTTCACAAGTTTGTCGCCCTCTAGTGGACAAACCACAGTGTAGCATCACATTTACATGAGCTGTAAAATGAGCTTTCAGGCGTCACATGGGTTACATTTATTAATATTGACGGAAATATAATTATATTTAAAATATTAATTGTTGTTTATTATTATTATTATTGTTGTTATTATTATTATTATTAAGGCCTATCATGCATTTGAGATTTTTGGTCTATATTGTGAAGCCATTATTGTCTATTGATAAAAGGTAATTAAATTTGCTCTTAAATTTGAATTAAACTATCTTTTATTGTTTAGCTTTTATTATACTTTTACATTTGTACTTTGTTTATATTATTCTAATTAGTACATTTATTTGTATGGACTCATTATTTAAGAAACTACATTTATATATTTTTATTATTATTATTATTATTACTACATGGCGCTTTAGTGCCTCCTGGTGATCAAACGAGGAACTGCAGACATGAACTTTCTGTGCCGTTCAGGTTTATTTAGGCCACATTTAATACAGACTTTACCACCTCCACCTAACACACACATCAATTTATAGATGTAGACCTGCACTAACTGGAATTAATCTATCGTGCTGCACAAAGTTTTGGCACCCACGGCCCTGTCAGTTAATAGAAATTTGCGCACCACCGGTTTATTCCTAGTGTATGTGTGTGTGGTGTTTGTAGGCGTGTACGAGGGTTTAAACGTTCTGTACTGTGTTGTAGGAAATGCTGTCCCTGGGCAGGAGAGCTGAAGACGCCTCGGACACGGTTCCCGAGGGGGAAATCATCCTCACCTTTAATATCATGTATCCTGTCCTGTTTGTCCGAGTAAGACACGAGACGTGACATTATACCAGAATCATAAAGCAAGCAGTCTATAACAGTCATATAGTGCTTCACCAAAAAACCGTAACGGACAATAAGAAGAAATGGAAAGTTCAGAGGGTTTTAACCCGGACGAAACATCGGAGTGATCAGTAATATTACAACTGAGCTTTTTAGAAAGTAGAAGAAATTAAAATGAAAACATCAGCAATCGTTTAGCAGGTTACGTTTTTTGTGTGTTATAAAGATAAAAAAAACTCGAGGGATCCAAATGAAGAATGTGTGTTTATAAATATATAATTTTTAAATGTTATAAAAACAAACGATGAATAATGAAAACATTGTGTTTTCTCGTGTGCGTGTGTGTGTTAGTTTAGACACGTGAGGGCGTACCAGACGCTGCACGTTCTGGGCTCGCAGAAGCTCACTGAGCTCCGAGACGCCATCTGCTGTGTGAGCGACCTGCAAGTGTTCGGAGAGTTCAGTAACACACCCGATATGGTGCCTCAGTTCATCAGCAAGGTCACACACACACACACACACACACACACACACACACACACACACACACAGCTCAGGTTTTGAAGCGTGTAGTTTAATAAGTGGTTAAATGAGCGTTTTTCTGTTTTCAGGATCATTACAAATCTGCGTTCTTCTTCTTCGAGGGGATTTTCTACAACGACATGCGCTTCCCCGAGTGTCGTGATATCAGCACGTAAGACCTGTTCAAGGTTTATTACAAATGTAAAAGTCTATTACAACGCTTTAAACGTTATTCCTCTGACTTCATGGGTTTGTATATTAATTATAGATTACAGTCTACCTTTGCTGTGTGGAGATTTTTACACACACATCTTTAATGTCATTAATCACGTACATGACAGACTGATGTACGTGAGTGTGTGTGTGTGTGTGTGTGTTGGTGTACAGTGTGACACGTGATTGGGCCAAAACCCGAGGTTTCCCCGAGTTTAAAACGGCCAAGATGGAGGAGGCGACGTTCAGTGATCTGAGGATGAAGGTGGGATATCCGTACCTGTACTGCCATCAGGGAGACTGTGAACACGTCCTCATCCTCACAGACGTCAGGTCTCTGTCCTCTCTCTCTCTCTCACACACACACACACACACACACACACACACACACACACACACACACTCTCAGAGCACGCTAAAGACACTCAGCTGCTGCTTAAGCACTGTAGAGCCAGGCTCTCTCTCTCTCTCTCTCTCATATATACATGTGTACACACACAGGACCGGACTGATAAAGGATCTAATTCGGCCCTCTGAATGAATCTGTGCTGTAACATAAAATACATTTGTGGACTTTAATGGAATTTAAAAAAAAAAAAATCTATCTATCTATCTATCTATCTATCTCTACATATCTCTATCTATCTATCTGTCTGTCTGTCTGTCTGTCTGTATATATATGTATATATATGTATATAGATATGTCATTCCACCAGGGGGCGAAATTCCAGAAACCCTGAACTGTTGTTTTATTTTGACTTTATTAACTCCTTATTTCAAGATATCTCATTATTATGATATCTATATTGGGGGGGGGTTGATATGTAATTCTTTATTAGCAAACCAGAACATTTAAAGGTTTCACTTCAATCATGAACTGTTATTTGGAAAACGATTCTTTATAGTAAAGAGGTGTGTGTGTGTGTGTGTGTGTGTGTGTGTATCTGACGTGTGTTTAATGTGTTTGTGCGTTCAGAGTGTAGCTTACAGATGAATAAACACATGTACGAGGTGTTGGTGTGGCTGCTCATTAAACTGAGGGGTTTTTTGGTGAGATAAGAAGAGTTTGTGAGATCGAAACCATAACATTCATTTATTTGTTGATTGTGTGTGCGTTTCAGGCTGGTCCATAAGGACGACTGCTTAGACAGGAAGTTGTATCCACTGCTGTCGCACAAGCACAGGGTGATGACCCGGAAGTGCTGCGCGTGTCACCTGTACATCAGCAGGTGAGACGTCCGGCTGCGATCTCGCTTCACACACACACACACACCGCTCACAGTAATCCTTCCTCAATAAGCACGAAGACCCGCCTCTGTTAATCCGATGTGAATAAAAGTGTCGCGGTTCTCGCTGTACTCTCGTAGCTCTCCACCCGAACCCTAACGCTCTGCTGGCTTCGAGTTCGGCCATTTCCTTTGTTTCCACGCCCTCTTTTCAAGCTTTGACACGGTGTTGCACTGTTCCCTCAGATGGATCACGACGAACGACACGCTTGCGCCGATGGATCCGTGTCTGTACTGCGATCAGTGTTTCCGTCTGCTGCACTACGACCAAGACGGCAACAAACGGGGCGACTTCCAGGCGTACGCTTACGTCGACCCCGGAGCCTTTAACTGAGCGCGCTCCGACCACCCCCTGTTATTTCTGTGTAAATATTTCGTCTCCTCGGCGTTTTCGTGTAGCTGGGACTCGTCGTGTTTCTGACGAAATGATTTTGTTGATGTTCAACATGTAGAGATTTCTATTCCGTTAAAAGCTGAAGCAGCGTTGTGGTTCTTAAACGTCACGCTCGGGCAGGTGTCGGAACACGAGGTGGGAATTTGAGCTCGAGACGTGCGCTGAGGGGAAGAACAGCAGCGCGCGCGGTTAACCATGTTTCCTGTGTGTTTTACCCACAATGCACTACTGTGGAACAAACCTGACCAAAAATGATAAGCCCAGTCACTGAACTCGGTATCCTCTGTTCACCTCAGTGGTGCTTCATTAACTGCTCCAGCTTTCCTAAACTATCCCCGCTGAAAGTCACCGAAACCGACTAAACGAGTCACGCGTCTACGGAGCAGCGGAATATCAACAACGAGCGCGTTCATATAAACCCGCGATTAAAAACCAAATCTTCCGCCCAATCGGAACCCGGCAGCGGGTGAACTTCTGTAGATGAGCTCCTGATTTTTACTGATGTCTGATTTGTATTGTTGTTGTTATTATTATTTTTTTTTAAATGTATCTGGTGGAAAATAAAGGAGACGGTGAAGGTGGAGTGCGCACTACTTTATTAAAAAGGCCTTAAAGTTTTTAAAACAAACACAAAAATACAGTCCTCTTATTTACACAAACGCCACGAGAGGCTTCAAAACACGCCGACGGACAACAAAGACGTTCCGTGTAAAAAAAAAAAATAAACCTCTATGTTCATACAGAAAGGACACACACACACACACACACACACACACACACACACACACACACACAGTGTAAAACCGCACTAACGGCTGCTAATCTCCCGCTCGTCAATACACCGAGCATCAGACAGGTTAAAGCGAGATGAAGAGGTGGAAGAATGCTGTAAACCACAGGGAATCTCCGTGTGTGTGTGTGTGTGTGTGTGAGGGGATTAGCGTTCCTATAGCAGCTAAGGGAAATTCCGGAGATGCTCATTAAAAACAAAACCAAAGAAGAACCTGTCGTATCTATCAGTGTGAGGATAATGAAATGTAAATTCACTCGGACAGTTCAACAAAAAAAGTTGAAATGTTTTGGAGCAGGAGGCGGAGCTAAAGCTATCTAAAAGATTAGCAAAGAGCCGGAATTCTGATGGGAATCACTAAAACGAGAGAAGAGTAACGAGTCCCGAGGGGGATGAAACCGTAAAAGTGTAAAGACCACTCCTTTCCTTTAGTGCGACGACCACACACACACACACACACACACATCAGTGGGACATCATCATGCTGATTCTTCTGCTGGATTCGTCACACTGTCAACACACACACCAAAAATCAGAAGATTTTGAGAACTGATGAAGGTTCATAGTAAGTATATAGAGTAATAAGACGGTGTGTGTGTGGTGGAGGAGGAGGACAGGATGGTGTGATGAAGCGGAGTTACTCTTCCACACACCCCCGAGGTGTTTTATTCCTCTTCCACCACAACAAACTGCTAACCATTACATCAGTCACCTGTTCTGCTCCGCTGCTGCAGTTTCATCAGTCCTTTCCCTCTCGGTCTCGGTGGTTTTATCTTCAGGACTCGAGTCTCCATTCACAGCTCTGTTATCTACACACACACACACACACACACACACACACGATGTTAAAAAGATTAACACGAAAGTGTGTGTGTGTAAAATATATTCCAGCGTCTACAACTGAACTAAAAGATGAACCGCAGCTCCGTGTCAATCATTCACACGCCGCTCGGTTCTGCCGGGGTTCTCTTCTCACCTGCTCCGGGTTCTCTGCTCGGCTCGGCTCTCTTTAGCGCCCCCTTCTTGGCGTCCTCGAACTGTCGCTGCTCAGCCAGAGATTTATTGATCACCTGACTGATCAGCGTCTCTCCTTCACCCACCAGGAACATGGTCTTAAATTTATTATACAGCATGGTGGCTTTGTCCATCACGTCCTGACTCGCCTTGAACCTGCGGATCTGCACATACGGTTCCCATGACAACCGTGTTAAACACGAGCCGGACAGTCACGGGGTCTCCGAGTCGCCGCGTTAACACCGAACGGCCTTCTTACACACACGCAGTTGATAGTAGCTCAGAGACCTGGAGACTGTCGATGGCAGGAGGCGGAGCGACAGTTGGCAAACAAAGTGGGCGTGGCAACCCATTTTCGGTAACTGCGTGCAAACGAGAAGTGGTTATTTGGTGAAAACCAATAGGAGGGAAGAAGGTTTTCCTTCCTTTCAGTCTATTATCACGATTTTATTTGGCAACCTGCACTAAACCAAAAACAGGACACGCCCACTAGAGACCAGGGTGAAGAATCTCTCGTGTGCGAGTCGTCACGGCGGCGTGTCGTTTCCTTTCACACCCTCGTCAATAAACGCAGTCGAGTTCAGAAATGTTCCCTTCTTGTCGATTTACAAACCAACGGCCGGTTACGACGCGGAGCTCTGAGGAGCAACTGAACACACAGACGACCCCGAAAGCTGCTCTGTAAAGACAATTTACCGACCAGACACGGCGTCTGCCTCGAATCCGCTCATTACGCTGCTGTGGATGTTCCTTCCTGACCGTTTTCAACCCAAATGCTTGTTGTATTCCTGATAAATACAGGAAACTGGTGTTAGCGGTACGTGTGTGTGATGTAATCCGAGTCACATGAATGAACTTAAAACACTCGCGCCGCTCGCCGTAAGCATGAGATGGGGCGGAAACAGGGGCGGGGCTTCCAGTTTAATGGGGGCGGGGGTGTGTGTCTATGAGTGATAAACTCGTACTGCTGCTACTCTGATGTTAAATCGTGGAGCGCTACGCGAAATGTGCGAAAGGTCGAGTAAAATAATATACAGTGGATCAGTGTAACGTGTGCGGAGGATTTCCGACGCTTTACACTTTCGCTCTCTCCTTTTTTTTTTCTTCTTTTCCTTTATGAATTTTGATTGGTTTAAATGGATTTTAAATGGATTTTAAAATAAAAATAAACCTTCCAATGTCCAAAAATGGGCATGTCCAAGTCTAAAATATGTAACGGGGACAACATTTTTAGAAAATATAAATAGTGAACGTGTCAAATGCACACGGGTTGGGACTGTCGAATGACGCGATGACGTAAAAAAAATCCCAGGAGAAGACGGGATGGGGTGTGTCTGGAGAAAGAGGTGTGTGTTCTCACCTTCTTGAGCGTGGCGATGAGCTCACAGTGTTTCTGAAGGTGCTGAGTGGTGAGCTGCAGTGAGCTCAGTTCATCCAGAGCCACCAGACACTTCTTCACATCCTGAAACACGTCCGCACGTTATTCTGGGTAATATAGTAGTGTGTGTGTGTGTGTGTGTGTGTGTTGAGTTCACGCCCCTGGACTCACCGGGTTGTTGATCTTCAGGGAGATTTTAATCTCGCCGTGTAACTTCTGCAGCCGCGACTCTGTCGACACGTCTGTACAGAGAAACGCCACAAACATTGAACAAATAAACACAAACCACTCTTTATCTTTCACTTAAAAAGATCACCGGCATCATGAGCTTCCGGGAATGAGGAAGTGTGTGTGTGTGTGTGTGTAGGTTAGAAATAATGTATGAATTTAATAATGAATTTTGACCGTATTAAACGTATCTTGTGTGCATCAGTTCGGTGCGTTTATTAAGACCTCAGGTAATTGAAGTGGATTTTCATAGAAGTGAAGTTTTATTACCTGCTGCTTACACGATCGCGACAGTAAAATTAACCCCGATCCCGAAAAAGTCGGGACAGTATGGAAAATGCAAAAAAAATTGCATTTTGAAAATTGAAAATTCAGTTCACGCTGTTCCATCCGGAGAACACTTTATTAACACGTTATTAGAGGTTTTACTTTGTGGATTTTATTTATTTAATCTGATCACAAATCTGAAGACTTCAACACACTCCTAAAACGTTGAGACAGTCGACTGTGTAACATCAGCTTTTCTTTTAATAACACGTATTAAGCGTTTGGACGCTGAGTGAAGACAGCTGAAGAAGTTCAGCGAGAGGAATTTTCCTGCATTCATCCATCGTGTATTTCTTCAGCTGAGCGACTGTACGTGGAATTCGGTGCCTTATCTTGCACTTCATAACGTGCCGCACGTTCTCAATGGGAGACGGGTCAGGACTGCAGCAGGCCACGCTCGCACACGCGCTCTCTGTTTACGCAACCATGCGCTTGTAATCCGGGCAGAAGGTGTGGCGTTGTCCTGCTCTGGATAGCAGCGTTTGTTTCTCCAAAATCGTCTACATATCTTTCTGCATTAACGATGCCTCACAGATGTGCAAACAGATGATCTTACTGACACGCCCCCATACCATGTGCACTGACACGCCCCCACGCCATGACAGACGCTGGCTTTTGGACCTGATGCTGATAACAGCTCCGGTCCTTTTCCTCTTTACCCCCGGAGAACACGACGGCTGTTTTGTCCAGAAACTATTCGAGATGTCGACTCGTCGGACCACAAAACACGATCCCACTGTGGTACGGTCCATCTCAGATGAGACCAAGCCCAGAGAAGTGGGCGGAGCTTCTGGACAGTGTTGATGTACGGCTTCTGCTTTGCATAGTAAAGCCTCAACCTGCATTTGTGGATGCAGCGGCGAATGGTGTCGACTGACAAAGTTTTACCAAAGTATTCCCGAGCCCCTGTGAGGATCTCCATTACAGACTCATGATGGTTTTTACGACAGTGACGTCTGAGGGATCGGAGATCACACACATTCAGAAGTGGTTTTCGGCCTCGCCCTTTACGCACCGAGATTTGACCGGATTCCTTAAATATTTTCATTATATTGTGCGCTGCAGAAGGTTCTTCTTCTCACGAATGAATTAACACGTGTATCAGCGCTGAACTCGAATATTTATTAATAGACACTTCCTGTAAGCCCCGCCCCCGTCCTCATATGTTCCTAGCTCATTGAGGTGAAAAGTAACCCATCTGTGTGTGTGTCCGAATTAGTAATCATTAGACACGTATATACAGTACAGTTAAAATCAGTTCACTACGTTTATTATCCATGCACTGAAAGAGAAGAACAGGACAGAGATTTTGAATCAAAATCAATCCATACAGGAATTTTTTTTTTTCGTGATTGTTTCGGCCAAAACTACTCGAATCGGCGAAACCACAGTCGCACGAAATAGTTCTGCACGCCCTCTCTGTGATGTTTGTTGGTAAACGAGACGTTTTGGCTGTACTCATGTTCGTCTGTACAGTCCTCAGTGCTTAGAGTTCAGCTCACCCTTTTTTTTCTCTCCTTTCCTTTCATCTTTCTTCCCGTCCTCTTTTCCCAACCTGCAGGAAAGGAAAGGAAAAAAAAAAGCGAGAGGAACATAAACATATCAATTCAAATAATCTCTCATCATGCAGTCACGTCACAGTGCGTGGATCGACAAGTTTACTTCATTTAGCATTTAAATAATTATAGTAAATAACCACAAATTCATTCATTACTTTTTTTTTTTTTTTAGAAAATAATCAAAACTAAACTTCAAATAAAATGAAACGAATAAATGAAACCTAAAAACAAGAACATTTTAATCATTATAAATAAGAAATAATATCATTGAAACAAATAATTTAATAATAATAAGAAGAATGTGTTTTTTTTTTTTTTTTACACACGTTTCGATGGTTAATCACATAAAGACAGAGATCTGAGAAACGTGTGTGAACATCTCCAAAAAGGTTGTGTGTGTGTGTGTGTGTGTGTGTGGACAAATATCTCACTCGTTTATTTCCTCCGGTTTACGTCGTCCGTCTTTTTCCGCGTCAGTTTGCTTTGCCCTCTTACGGTTTCGCTTCTGCTCGAGCACAAGAGAGAAAAATAATAAACCGTAACTAACAGGGTGTGTGATGAAGTGGAGTCACTGATACCACACTGTGTGTGTGTGTGTGTGTGTGTGTGTGTGTGTTCACCCCGTCCTCGTCAGACTCAGATGAGCTCTCCTCTTTGGCACTGCGCTTCTTCTTGGCCTCTGGCTCTTTCTTCGCTCCTTTACTCTCATCTTTTTCTTTTTTCTTCTTCCCCTCGGCTCTGCGCTCCTCCTCTCCATCTGAGGACCTGCTCTTGTCCTCCGCTGCTCTCTTACGCTTTTTCTCTGCATCTCCACCAACATCTCTGTGTGTGTGTGTGTGAGTGAGAGAGAGAGAGAGAGAGAGAGAGAGAGAGAGTAAAAGCCACCATCTGTATTCATAATGAACATTTATGAAAGTTTTTTTTCTTAGTAATTAAATCATTTGTTTTGAAGAGTCTAGTGCAGAGAGGTTACATTGCTAACACACACACACACACACACACACACACACCCATGTGAGGTCTGCTGCTGCAGTAAAAGTAGTTTTTCCGCGTTGGGTTTCCTGCCTCTCCGTTTTGGAGTTGCTGTTTCTGTGGCTGAGAGAGAGAGAGAGAGACAGAGAGAGAGGGAGAGAGACAGAGAGGGACAGAGAGGGAGAGAGAGACAGAGAGAGAGAGACAAAGAGGGAGATAGAGAGAGAGAGAGAGAGAGAGAGAGAGACAGAGAGTGAGAGAGAGACAGACAGAGACAGAGAGGGAGAGAGAGACAGAGAGGGAGAGAGAGAGACAGAGAGGGAGAGAGAGAGAGAGAGAGAGGGAGAGAGAGAGACAGAGAGGGAGAGAGAGAGACAGAGAGGGAGAGAGAGAGAGAGAGAGAGAGAGAGAGAGAGAGAGAGAGAGAGAGAGAGACAGAGAGGGAGAGAGACAGACAGAGAGGGAGAGAGAGAGACAGAGAGAGAGAGAGAGGGAGAGAGAGAGAGAGAGAGAGAGAGAGACACTTAAAATCCACCACAAATCATTCCTTTCATAAATCCCAATTTAGTATTAAAATCTGTTTAGAAAAAACAGGTCTTGTCGTACCCATGGGGCTGGATGTGTGGCTCGCAGCTTCGCCCTCTTCCTCCGATTCCTGCTCGGCTTCAGCCTGCACCATCACACAGGAAAAAACAAAGAAACTTTTCGTTTTAAATTGTGTTTTACATTTTTATTTTAGTTTTAGCTCACAAAGACCACGCCTCCTCGGCGGAAACACAAAAGCCACGCCTCTTTCACGGCGACTGACCGGTATAGAGGTTACGCCGAAGTGGCCACGTCCTCTACACTGAGACTGATACAGAGGCCACACCCCTTCATTTGAGACTGTAGGGAAATAAACCACAGTTGGAGAAAAAGGCCACGCCTACTTCACTGACACCACACCTCCTTCACTGAGACTAACATTTACAGGTCACGCCTCTTTCACTGAGAGACAGATGCCAGGCCACCTTCACTGAGATGTAAAGGCCACACCTTCATTTAGAGAGACACAGAGGCCACACCTCCCTCACTGAGACACAGATGCCATGCCTCCTTCAGTGAACAACACAGGGGCCACACCTCCTTCAATGACAGAGACAGAGGCCACACCTCCATTAATACTTAAAGGCCACACCACCTTTACTGAAAGAGACAGAGGCCACGCCTCCTTAAAAATTCAACAGCAAAAAACACAACACACCGCGCATCCTTCCTTGAGACCAAGACACTGAGGCCGCACCTCCTTTACTGTGACTGACAGGTACAAGGCCACACCTTTGGCTGTTACCTTTTTCTTCCAGACTCTTTTAGCCTTCGCAGCGTCTCCGGAGTCTTTTGGTGGTGAGACCTGGGGGAAGAAAAAAAAAAAAAAAGTTACAACTATTTCATATATAAACAAATCACAGGGCAGGGTTTATAACCGATTCGAGCAAAACACCACAGTACTCATCACATCTGATACAAACATGGACATTTCAAATTCAAATAATATTCACCACCTTTACTTTACTACTGATCTCTTATTTCTCTGTTAGATGACCGCTAAACTGGTAGCCATTAACTTCCTGTACTTGTTAGCTTCCTATATAAAAAGTATTTGCCCCCATCATGTCACACTAAATTTCAAAATCGGCGACCGGAGTAAACACTAAGTACAGTTTTAAAATGATAACGTTATTTACTGAAGCAAAAAAAAGTTATCCAATACCAACTGGGCCTGTGTGAAAATGTATTTGCCCCCTTAGTTACCAATTCCCCAAATCTATGAAACTGCATTGATAATGGGGTTCAGCTGGACTAGACACAATCAGGCCCGATTACTGCAAACCCTGCTCAATCACTTCAACAGAACTTCAACAGCATGAAGTTGGTTAAAAGCTCTTCCCCAGTAACACTATGCCAAAATGACAAGAAATTCCAGAAACGATGAGGAAGAAGCTGAAGAAGGTTACAAAGCTATTTCAGAGGCTCTGGGACTCTAAAGAACCACAGTGAGAGCCGTTATCTCCAAATAGAAAAACTCGGCACGGTAGTTAACCTTCACAGAAGCAACAACGACTCATCCAGGAACCCAAGGACAACATCGAAGGACCTACAGGTCTTTCTAGCATCAATAAAGGTCACTCCACTATCAGAAAGACACTGGGGGAATATGGCTCCATGGAAGAGTGGTGAGGTGAAAACCACTGCTAACCCAGAAGAACATTAACACTCATCTGAATTTTGCCAAAACACACCTTGATGATCCCTCAAACCTTTTGGGAGAATGTTCTGTGGACTGATGAGTGGAAAGTGGAACTGTCTGGAAGACAGGGGTCCCGTTACATCTGGTGTAAACCAAACAGGGAATTCCGCAAAAAGAACGTCGTAGCTACAGTCAAGCATGGTGGAGGCAGTGTGATGGTGTGGGGATGCTCTGCTACTTTAGGGTATGGACATCTTGCAGTAATTGAGGAAAACATGAATTCTGCTCTCTACCAGAAAATCCTAAAGGAGAATGTCCGGTCTTCAGTCCGTAAGCTGAAACTCAGTCGTAACTGGATTCTGCAGCAAGACAACGATCCAAAGCGTAGGAGTAAATCCTAGTCCAAGAAGTAAGCGAAAGTCTGATCTCCGGTTATCAGAAGCGTTCGGTTGCAGTTATTGCTGCTAAAGGTGGCACAACCAGAGTTTAACTTTAAGTGGACAATTAGTTTTTCCACATGGTTGATTTTGGTTCTGGATCACTTGTTTTGCTTCAACAAAATAAAGAAATAAATAAAAAACTTTGTGTTCAGTCGGGTTGCCTTTGTTTTAGGCTGTATTTCGTTTGAAGATCTAAAAGTATTTAGTAGGAGATGCACACAAAATCAGAAGAAATAAAAATAGGGCAAATACTTTTTCACAGCACTGTACATTAGCATCGTTGTATTGGGCGACTATTGGAGCAGAAAATTCACGCCACTGTGCCTCAAATTTTCAAACTTACCTGTGCAGAAGAGACATAAAATTACAAGCATTCTGTGTAAGAAATCGGACATGCACATGGGGAATAATATAAAACGAACAGTTAAAACCCACCACCTGTATGACCAATAAGAGCGAGGAAGGAGAGTAAAACCAAACAAAACAAACCCCAGCCCAAAACAATGATCTTGTTGCTTCAAATTATAGTTTTGTCTTGAGGGGGGTGTATAAACTTTTGCACTGGAGTGTAAAAATGGAAGGGAAAAAAAAAAAAAAAAGACCATTGAAGACATTACTTCAACAAATGTATTCAATATTAAAAACAGGAAGTTGTCCTGAGCAACTTCTTATTTGAAAAATGAACTAAATTTGAAAAACTTTTTAAGTCAATTTTTATTCAAACAAAGAAAAAAAACCCCCAAAACAAACTTAAATCACTTTATTCATAAAAAGCAAACAAATAAATCAACGCACGTGCGTGTGGCCGATCCCCACCCCGTCACCGAGTGCCCACTACACACCCACGGCTCCCCATGCAGAGGTTAAAAATACATACTTCCTCCACTAGAGACACCTCCATGCCATCACCTTCCTCCTCCTCCACCTCCTCCTCCTCCTCATCTCCAGCCACCTGCACGAGTCCAAACACACCTGAGCCAGGTAATCAAGCCCCGCCCACCTAACTGCGACTTTGCGTCCGAGTCGGAGTGTTTCTGCTGGCTCAGATTTTGACCCGGGGGCAGTGCTGTTCGGCGGGTCGACCCGATAGTCGACGCCGGGGTAATCCGGTATGATTTTGGGTTTTGTAAAGGAGCTATGTTAATGAGGGTAATTTACATTTCTTCCAATCCAATCCAAGCTCAGAGCAGTTAAGGGTGAAATCTTGGGATCTGAACTCAACCTTGTGATCGGAACGGCTGAGCTAACACGCCTAACTATTACTGTTAATATCGTTAAATATATTTGAGACATAAACGGCGGCTTACGAGAAGAGCCCCGTGCCTTTATTCTCGGAGAAACACACAGAATGAGAGGGATCGAGAGATACCAACCTTACTGGACTTCTTTTTCTTCTTCTCCTGACTTTTCTCATTTCCCTCGTCTAACTCCTCGGGGCTGCCGTCCGACTCTTTATCCGAAACCGCTTCCATCGCCATCACCTGGACAGAAAAGAGAGTTAAATCACCTGATTCCGGCTATCTGCTGTACTCACACTCAACACCTTCATCCTCATTATAGTTTCCGTTATTTTTACTTTACAGCCGTCTAAAGTTCAATTCGGTTTTCCTATCCGGAATTATTACCCCCTTAGAATCTCGCTAGTTTCTTTATTTCAAGCTTCTGCTTATATTTTTCAGGCCCTGAAATAGGCTCCACCCCTTCCCAAAGAGCTCCGCTTTGTCTAAATGGTTTCAGACGTGCGTCTCCGTGAGAAGTTTGCACCGAGGTGGAGGCACGGAGATGAATATGGTGCACTTCGCCGCTTACTGTTCTCTGTGTAACTGTTCTTGCTGCTTTCAGGTCGTCCTGCAACTCTTTTCGGGTGACTGACGACTTGTTTCTTAGCTTTCTCTTCAATATTACCACGCAGTGTCTTTGTTTCAGGTGTCAGTTCATATGTTTCTGGTCCTGAAAAAGGGCTCCATCCCTTCACTTTTCATCCCTTCATCTTTGTCTTTTTTTTTCTAACTGCGATAAGTGATGTACGGTATATTTACCCCCCTCAAAAGAGCGAACTGTATTTAACGTTTAAAGTTAAAGAAGTCCTACTTACGAGTTTAAATTGAACACAGCGTTAAACAGAGCTGCTCGACTCCGCCCCCTTTCCCTTTAAAAGCCAACTTACAATGCATAGTGGAGTTCATTGGAAAGAAGATAAGGACTTGTCAATGTTTTTATTGCAGTTCACTTCACAGATGGCTCTAAACATTACACATTGCTCCTTTAAAGCGGCGGTGTGTCGTCCCCCCCCCAAAGTAAAACTGAATGTTAGCACATAGCTAGCTGGCTAGCTAACTGCAAAAGGTATACAATTCACATCAGTGACTAACAAGAACAAAATGATCTTGTCAGAATTGACACAAAATTCTCGTAACGTTTCTGAACAGAAGCCAAAACCTGTGACGATATATTATTCCCATAACAACTGTAATTCTGAGCTAGCTGGCTAGCTTAGCATGTTCTGTAGCTCCAGGTTTCTGGATTCCACTTATACTGTGATATTACACACCGATGTCATAACGCTTTAAGCCGCCTCTTAAATCTGTTTTATGCAGAAAATACCAAGACAGTCTCTGGAAAATATGAAATTTGCACTGTGATAAGCTACGAATCCAAATATAATCAAAATTAGCCATGTTTAATAATTTACATGCTACAATGCTTGAGCCCACTGTTGCTAGGTAACTGGCTGTTAGGTCATTTATAGAGAATGAGTGAGTGTGGGAACGACAGAATTATCCGGAACAGACGGAGAATAATATTCTTTTAGTTTTACAGTAAGAAGGTGTACCTTCTGTCCATTCAGCTCCACTGTAGGATTGTTCTCGATTTCCCATAATCCCTCATTGAAGCCCTTCCTCTTGTTGGGTTTTCCGTATTTTTCTTTGTTGAGTGAATACGGGAAAATATCTTTAGGACCCAGGAACGCGCTGAAACAACAACAAAGTCGAAACAATTAACAATGACTCTGACTTTTCCGATCTCAGCTTCGTTATTATGAAGGTGATGGCGAAAGAACGAAAAACGAAAAGAAAGACAAGGAGGCCGGAAAAGAAAGACGAAAAAAAGAAGAAAGAAAAACTAATAAATAAGACAGAAAACAATGAAAGAAAAAGACAGAAAAGAAGGAAAGACAGACATGAAAATCAAAAACTAAAACAAATAAACGGACAAGATAAATAAATAAAGGGAAAAGTCCAAGAGAAGACAGAAGGATAAAAAAAATATACAGAATTAATAAAATGAATGAACGAGACAAGAAAATAAAGGAAGAAAGACAAATAGGAAGAAAAGAGAATATTGGAAAGAAAAAGGAAGTTAAAAAATGAAAAAAAAAAAAGGCAGAAGTAAGACAAGGAAGGAAGGAAGAATGACAGAATCAAGTAAACAAAGAGAAAGAATGAACACCAGGTTATGTTACAGCTTTAAACAGTAACAGAGCAGCAGGTTTTGTGTAAACAACGACTGGAGTAGAATCCCTGGCCGAGAGTACTATGAAGTGATATTCCTGACTGCGTGACACAATCGCTTACGTTTCATGAGTTCCGAAGAAGAAGATGGGGAATTTAGCGTTGGGCGGCTTCACCGCTCCGTCCGGCACTTCATCAATCTGAAACCACGTAAAGAATTCAGTTAGAGACATGCGTTACCGTACAACTCACGTGTATAAACTCCATCAGCTGTCTCGGCTCTCACCCGGGCAGGCCAGTGAGGATATCCCTTCATCTTAGCGAAGATCAGGTCTCCAGCTTTATAATCTCGAGCCATGGTGAAAGACGCTGGAACAAAAACAAAAACACCACCTCTGAAACGGCGTAGAAAACGTCATGTTGCGTGACGTCGCAGTTGCGTCATCAGAGAAGCGACATTAACCAGAATACATCCTGGGTGTATGCGCAGTGCATGCTGGGTACTAGGCCTGCAGAATTAATCGAATAATCGATCTCGATTGGGATTGTGACTGCCCGCGATTAAATGAACACGATCGACTGCAATATTGAATTTAAAGTTCGTCCTCAGCTCATAGAAAACTCCGCTGCAGATCAAATCATGCGCTTCCGTCACTTACAGCCAGTCACCATAGAGTGGCGCAGGGATGACATCATTTTGTACGCCAACATCCTGAAACAAGTTAGTATTTTAGTGCTCGAGGTGCCAGCTTCGCTTTGAGCTCCAGCGCGAGGAAAAATCATGACATTAACATGATGCTAAATGACACCTTTAGAGGTCTTCGAGGACATTAAACGCCATCACGCCGAACGGGAAAGAACTTTGCAGATAAACTCAGGGCACTACAGTGCCTCCATTTCACTCGCGTTTATGACTGAAAAGAATTTTGTGCGACTGTGAATAAATATTTATTCACACCGGTGCGAGTGACCTGTTCGGAGTTGCATAATACAATCGGAATAAAAACTACAGGAAGTCCAAAACGCATCTACACCGCGCAACAGTTACTTTCACACTGCTTTTCATCTCCTCAGTCACGTGTATAAATACTGCAGAAATCATCTGCTTCGCTCAACTTCCCGATCTCACAAACCGCCATCTTGTTTTGATCCCGCAAAATGACCTGAACTTGCACCTGCTCGTGTAGACACACCGGCTTTGCGCGGAGTAAATTATTCATAATGCTAACGCTACAATGTGGTTTTAATTCAAACTTCTTTATTAAATAATTCCGCACCAATCATAATCAAGAGTAGGAACTGTTCTGTCTGTAAACATACAGCACACTGCCGCCCTCCTTCCCTAACTCTAATTCACTTCATTTAGTGATATCTGGCAAACTCACGGTTGCCAGATATCACTAGAAAAGTCAACTCCAGTTTCCATGTTTTGATTTAAAACTCCCCCCCCCCCACCTCCAAAATATTATCAGCAGACTTGGACACTGTACTGGGGGAACTGATCTAAAACTGATAAACAGACAAAAATAAAACTACTAAAATGTAAAGACAGAAAATGTGCTTAGTTATAAATAATTAAATTAATATGAAAAAATTAGATATAATAACTTCATAAAGTATAAATAAAATGAGAAATTAAGTGTTCAATTATTAAACTGGGATGCATTTAATATTAATTTGACATTAAGCTTAGTTCGCTCTCTCCTTAGAAAGCTATTAGCCTTTTCCCTAATATGGATCTTTTTTGTGTTAATCTACTTTTAATTAGGACACATAATATATTTTGTTTCTTTTTTTTTTTTTTTTTTTTCATTTTTACATCGTAGCTCCTGATGGGTGAATCCCTGATGAACACCATTAAACTAAAGCGCTCTGCATCGGACAGGTAAATGACCTCCCCCGATCACATCCTATCTGAGATGATTCAGATATCTACACGATACACACAGAGCGGGTCGAGACCCGACTCCAGCCCAGAACCATGACAGTGGAACGTGTCTAATAGTGTAGCTTTAAATATATTTAAGAAGAGCAGACTTCAAACACTGACGTTTATTGTATTTGTTTACAAGGTAAACAGGTTAACGCTTTTTTTTTTTTTTTTGCACACAGTCTGTAAAATGAACTGAAAACATTACATATGTGTTTATCAGAAGGTAAATTAATGTGTCATGGCTCACACTATGTTCCTAAATTCTGTCATAATTGTCCAGCTCAAGTTTTCTCATGCCTACTTGTGTTATATTGTGGCGCATTAATGTTACCATCTCTAAAAAACAACAACAACCCCCCCCCAAAAAACCCTAATCTTCAACCATGCTCCCAAATTGTCTTGCGTCTCTCCTCCTGTAAACACCGTTATTGACTTTTCTGCATTCGCCTGAAATGTTTTCATTTAGTCGATGGCATTTTTTATTTTTACTTATCCGATATTTTGGGTACAATTTTATTTGTATTTGGCTTCTACGAGACGATGCACTTTAAGGACCAGTCTAATCTGATGTAAAGATTTGTACGTTAGCAGGAATGTAGCACGACATGGAGGTGAACGCGGCGGTCTGTTTATTGAAATGTGAAAGTGCAGTAAAAATATGCGGCCCCTAAAATCAATCAATAATCATGATGTCAATATCGATCAAAATAATCGGGATGATCATTTGGGCCGTGATCGTGCAGCCCTCACCAGCAGTGATGCGGACCTCCTCTTCAGGTAGTCCACTTCTAATAAAACACAAGATCACACTTGGACTGCCTGTCAGAGTACACCATCAACGTATATTCCATCCTATTTTTTTTTAGAATAAAAACTTTTTTTTTTAATCGTCTGAGCCCCTCAAATCTAAAACGGAGTGTGAGAAATATTTTAGATATTCAATTCTTAGCACATTGTGTGATGTGGTTGTGAACATAAACGCATGGTTACATATAATTAGTGTAAAACGTTTACTTTAGGGTCGGTCATCAGCATCCTGGATGGACCAGTTTGTTAGAATTCTCGAATGTTTCATCACAGAGTGGGGAGGACTTCGGATTTCGTTTCCACACACACCACACACACACACACACACACACACCTTCAGAGATCAGCAAGAGCAAGCAAACGACTTCAGCTACAGCTTGCCTTTATCTCAGTCAACATTTCACTCTTTACTTCCTACTTTTCACAACGTCCTCTTTGGAAAATGGTCGGCTGTAAATAGATACGCTTCTGAATATGACGACGCTGAGGAACAAATCTGAACGTCAGGATTCATTTCACAAACCCGCTGGTATTTTATACTTTCATATTCAGTAGGACACGTAGACTATCGTGTGCTCGGGAATGCTAAAGATTCGATTTAACACAGAGGCAGAAGATACAGTAGATATAAGTCAAATATCCAGACCTGTTTATTCAGAGAGATGGAATCATTTCATCAGTAGGCCTCAGTGTGCACCTGTTCGTTTCTTTTTGTACTTCTTTCTTGCTGAAATAATTTGTTTCTCTAAAAACCAACTCTGTTTCTTTCTTCATGTCCAGTTTAAGCCTCCTGCCCCGACGTTCCCACAGTATCATGTCCCGTAACCCTATATTCCCCAGAGAAACAGATCAACATTTTAAAACAACTTATAATAATGTATTTGTGTAATGTTACTTTGAAAATGAAGCAGTTGAGAGTTTTTACAAAAAAAAAAAAAAACGCTCGCTAAAATCCTTCTACTCATTTAGGAGTACCAGACGAGCGTCAGCGTGGTCAATGCCTTTGAATAAATTCACGTAAATAATAAATAAATAAATGCATTTTAGCGCCAAAAGACAGGTTTCTGGTGATAATCAGAGCAGCAGGACGTGTTTTCACGAGGGCACAGAGATGGTCAGGTTCCGACTCCAAACCCCTGCAGTGTCAGTCGCACTGGTTGATGCTGAAGATGAAGACGGATCAGGGTCTGAATCAGGAGAGTTTGGGTCACTATCAGTTTCAGTTTCAACATCTCCTGAACTTTCACTGCGGTCACTATCTAGAATCCTCGCTCTCACCTGTGTAACTGTGTATGTTTTCTTTTTCCACTGTTTTAGACGTACCCGTGTTCACTGGAGGTGGAACTTTAGCTGGAACACGATTAGCTTTTCGCTTTGGCATTTTTAGTTCACTTCTACTGTTACACCAATATTCACGCTCGGATCAGCTTCATGAGACACCCTCAACTCCTACACCGTTTACAGGGGGGGGGGAGATTATGGAGGAAAAAGAGGCGGAGCCATCCACACCCCTGACTCCTACACCTCTCACAGGTGGTGAGATTGTAAACCAGAATAAGAACGACTCCAGCTCCAGATGAAGACATAACTCCACTAGACACAACATGCCACCACCAGAAGCTGACAAACTACCAGCAGAGACCCCCAGGGATCATTAACACTTTCTATTAATACCAATAAAACTCCCATTATAAGCATTAAAGTAGGGATTACATTCTTTAAAGTTGAACGCAGATAAAACAAACTCACCAGACAACAAAATACTCACAGAAAGATATCATTTCTCACAGCTCCTCTGAAAATAAACCCTTTAAACATGCTTCTCATATGCTTTACACCTTAAATGATTTCCTTCAGTTGATAAATCAGCAGGTTAGTGCACAGCTCTTTACTCGATGCAAGATGAAAATCTGCTAAACGTGATCAGACCACGTGTTCTCAAAAAAAAAAAACAAAGAAAAGAGGTAAACGCCATCATCAGGTACTGCGTTTCATTTCCTCACGTATCAGCGCGTGGTCATTTTTACACGGGTCACGTTTACATACAAGAAACTTTTGCATTAAATGCCAAAAATGTGACAAGTACATTACAAATACTTGCATCGATAGTCTTTATGCAAGTCGGCTCAGACGTCACCGAACCTCGGAGACGGACGAGTTACACGCAATATTAGAATTTTATTAGATTCCCAATTTTTCCAAAAATGAAAGAACCCCATTTAAAAACACTTTAAAAATGATTGTGGTAAGTTAAGAGCATCTCTACGCCTAACTTCAAGTAAGAACGCTATTACACTAACGGAACTGCTAAATGATTCGGATGACTGGAATATATTGTAATATCATCTTACCCCGATGTGAAAAATGAAAATGAAGTGATGTTCACCCAAGGTTTGTTAATGTTTTGCTACAACATGATATATTGAACAGGTATAAACAAACAGGTAAATGTAGATCACATTCATTAAAAAAAAAAAAAATTAATTGAATATTGATCTCGATTAGGATTTCGACTGCCCACGATTTCAGCGACATGACCAACTGAGATATTGACGTTTAAAGTTCGTCCTCAGCTCATAGAAAACTCCGCTGCAGATCAAATCAAGCGCTTCCTACACTTACAGCCAGTCACCATAGAGCGGTAAATCTGCATCATAGAACATTTGGAGGAGTTGTGGGAAGCTCGGTGATGGTGACGGTGAAGTCGAGCGATCGTGGTGTAGATCGTTTATAGCGTACGTTTAGAAGTTTATTTCTGGAGATTGTATTTAGGTTTCAAACTTCATTAAAAGTTGTGTTGATTTGTGTAAATGATCTTGATGGACAGAACAGGTTTGTGTTGTAAACTTTTGTTGATCACAGATTTTTTAATTTTTTGTTGTTGCGATAATCTAAAAGCCTATGTGAAAATCCTGTGGGGTTTTGTGGAGGGAATCGGTGTGAACTTCCGGGTTTCGGTACAAAATGACGTCGTCCCTGCGTCGCCGCTCTATTGGGTGATTCGTCTGCGTCTCTCCTCCTGTAAACACTGTTATTGACTGTTCTGCATTCGCCTGAATTGTATTCATTTGGTTATATATTATTATATTTGATGCATATTTTCATTTGGTCGATGGGCTTTTTATTTAACCAGTCTAATCTGATGTAAAGATTTGTACATTAGCAGGAATGTAGCACGACATGGAGGTAAAAGCAGCGGTCTGTTTATTTAAATGTGAAAGTGCAATAAAAATATGTTGACCAATAATCGAGATCTCAATATCGATCAAATTTATCGTGATGGTCATTTGGGCCGTAATCGTGCAGCCCTACTGATTTACTCCACACCGAGCTCTATTTAATCCAGACTTTAATGTTCACATCACTTTAAAAAAAAAAAAGTTATTATTATTATTGTTGTTGTTGTTGTTGTTATTATTATTAAACTCAGCTCTGCAGCGCCGCCCAGTGGACCATCATGAAACTGAGCGCACTGCATGCACACAAACCGTGCACAAACGCATGTCTGATTTTGGCCACGATTTTGGGATTTATTTAAAACGAATATTTAAACCCTAAAGAAAAACACGTGACATCACAACAACGAAGTTTATACAAAAGTTAGAGATGGCGTGGAAAAAAAAAAATCAATCAATCAAAAAAAAATATCGCGTCACGTGCGCAGTGAATCGCACATTCTCCGTTCAGTGCAATGATTTAGCAAGGAATGCATTTAAAAACAGCACGGATTTTTAAAATCCATAATAATTTATAAACTCTAATTTAACACAATGTTAATGTTCATAACACGGATCTCTTCCACAGCCAGATTTCCAGATGCTACATACCACTATTAGGGTTTAGAACTGGGTTACCCTTTAAAACACACACACATCAACATTACTGTAACGGCAATGAGTTTAAAGTGATAAATGTTGTAAAATGATGTTAAAGAAACAATGTTACCTGCGTTTGATATCAGCCGCACAGACCCGGGAAGCAGCACGCGCCTTCTCTCGTCCCGCGCAGCGCAGCTTCGGATTGTACCAAAGCGGGTTTCACAGCGGGGGGGGGGGGGTGACCTCACAATAACGATTTAAAACACGTTTTAACGTTCATTCACAGTAACGCTTTAGAGACAAGTCTTAAAACACAGCTTGTATATAAAATCAGATAATCAAAGTTATCTTCATCTACAAGGAAATGTGTGATTGTTGGTGACTGTAAGCGACGCGCACCCCTGTGGAAACATTTCTGTTGAGCGCGCGACAAATAAACCCGGAAGTTATTGCGTTGTTAAACAGTACGTTTTTCTACGTAGTTTTTTTATATATATATATATATATATATATATATATATATATATATATATATATATATATATATATATATATATATATATAATATTCAGATTATTGACATAAGTGTCAATGTCGTTAAAGTATTTAGTGTTTCAATAAAGAAATAAACTAATTATGAGTGACGTTAAAACTTTCGAGAACTATGGCTCAATCATAAATAAGTCCCTATAAAAGTGCACGACACAAGGTAAAAATAAATAAATAGTTACTTCTACAGCCTATGAAGTGCACTTTATATCCACTCTTGAGCAGGTTAAATTATTATTTTTTTTTAATTCTGCCACGATAACAAACTCATCATGCTTCTTAGTGTGCACTTCAGTGCGGCCTGTTGGCGCCATCTGGTGGCCATTTTTCACTCATTACACCCAATCGGTTAAAATATACACCTTATCATTAAAAACAATTCCTAAATAAGGTTTAATAATCGATTAATAAATAATGTAAAATATAAAAAAGGTCTATTAAAAATTACAAAAAATTACTCGGATCTCTCTGTGATCGCTGCACAGATACATCTTATGACTATTTAAATATAATTCACATAGGGCAAATATATTTCATTAGCTATATTTATTTCAAGACATTCGAGACTATTTCTGTTTTTGAAACATTTGGTATATAAACAGTACTTTTCCTAGTTTCATTACAGTTACAGCTGACCTGTTGTTGAGGTTTGGATTGAACACATTCAGATCAAGTGATTGGCCTTACAATAATACAATAATAAATATAATAATTAGAATATTTTGATGGTAGTTGATTGTGATGTTCATCACCATAACATCCTGAACAAACAAACCCCTGGCTGTGCTCAGAGACTGTATCTGTAAGTTGACGCAAGGAGCCCTCTGAGGCCCTCTAGCGGCTGGTTGCTGTACAGATTTTAGCCCCGCCCATTCTCATGTACAGTAAGTGAAAGGAAAACAAGAGAAACTTCTATTTTAAGTTTCATCTCCACTAATTAGTGTTCTGTCGCTTTTACAGGTTCACATGACCCTGAAATCTCCCCCAGGGGTTTTCCTTACAGTAAAAGTGCTTTATAGGAGTTTTTTGGTCATAAATAAAAGGGCGTGGTTAATGAGGTGATTGACAGTTTCGGACATGACAGTGCTTCTCATGAACGCACACACACTTTCCAACACACCCCCGCAGACAGTTCTGGGTTAGGGTTTTATATATGTTTATATTATTAAAAACATACGGAAATGAAAAGGAAGACAAACAGACAGATAGGTAGACAGACAGATGGACAGATAGGCAGACAGATGGACAGATAGGCAGACAGACAGACGGACAGATAGACAGACAGACAGATAGGCAGACAGACAGATGGATAGATAGGCAGACAGATGGACAGATAGGCAGACAGACAGACGGACAGATAGACAGACAGACAGATAGGCAGACAGACAGATGGATAGATAGGCAGAAAGGCAGACAGACAGATGGACAGACAAGCAGGCAGACAGATGGACAGATAGGAAGACAGACAGGCGGACAGCTAGGCAGAAAGACAGATGGACAGATAGGCAGACAGACAGATAGGCAGAGAGACAGATAGGCAGTGTGGCTATTCAAGGCTGTGAAAAGAAGTGATGTTTTACTTGAACAGGAGAGGGAGTGGGGAGAGGGAATGATGAGGGCGTGGCTCAGAGTGGAGGTGAAGTGAGTGGTGATCTGGCCGGAGCGGGTTCCCAGGAAGCGTGGCACTGGCAGCGGGTATCGGCTGAAGGTGCAGCTGGGCCAGGGAGTGTCTTCTTTGGCACGGGCGTGTTCTACATCGGGGTCTGGCATGCAAATGGCCATAACCATCAGCACAACCCTGCGCGGAGACCTGTCTCACCTCACTGTCTGTCCTTCTTCTTTTAGGATTTTATTGGTGGTTGACAAACAGTGAAATGGTGTATTACTGCCACCTACTTGTATGGAGTGTGGATCAAAATGACACGTATTCCCTCCATTTTTTATATCCTCTCCCATAGATTAGTTACAGTGCCTTGCGAAAGTATTCGGCCCCCTTGAACTTTTCAACCTTTTGCCACATTTCAGGCTTCAAACATAAAGATATAAAATTTAAATTTTTTGTGAAGAATCACCAACAAGTGGGACACAATTGTGAAGTGGAACGAAATCTATTGGATATTTTAAACTTTTTTAACTAATAAAAACTGAAAAGTGGGGTGCGTGCGAAATTATTCGCCCCTTTACTTTCAGTGCAGCAAACTCACTCCAGAAGTTCAGCAAAGGATCTCTGAATGATCCAATGTTGTCCTAAATGACTGATGGTGATAAATAGAATCCACCTGTGTGTAATCAAGTCTCTGTATAAATGCACCTGCTCTGTGATAGTCTCAGGGTTCTGTTGAAAGCGCAGAGAGCATCATGAAGACCAAGGAACACACCAGGCAGGTCCGTAATACTGTTGTGGAGAAGTTTAAAGCCGGATTTGGATACAAAAAGATTTCCCAAGCTTTAAACATCCCAAGGAGCACTGTGCAAGCGATCATTTTGAAATGGAAGGAGTATCAGACCACTGCAAATCTACCAAGACCTGGCCGTCCCTCTAAACTTTCAGCTCAGACAAGGAGAAGACTGATCAGAGATGCAGCCAAGAGGCCCATGATCACTCTGGATGAACTGCAGAGAACTACAGCTGAGGTGGGAGAGTCTATCCATAGGACAACAATCAGTTTCTGATTGTCAGTTTCAAACAAGCCATATCTCAAAGATATCCATAAAAAGTCTCGTCTAAAGTTTGCCACAAGCCACCTGGGAGACACACCAAACATGTGGAAGAAGGTGCTCTGGTCAGATGAAACCAAAATCGAACTTTTTGCCCACAATGCAAAACGATATGTTTGGTGTAAAAGCAACACAGCTCATCACCCTCAACACACCATCCCCACTGTCAAACATGGTGGTGGCAGCATCATGGTTTGGGCCTGCTTTTCTTCAGCAGGGACAGGGAAGATGGTTAAAATTGAGGGGAAGATGGATGCAGCCAAATACAGGACCATTCTGGATGAAAACCTGTTGGAGTCTGCAAAAGACCTGAAACTGGGACGGAGATTTATCTTCCAACAAGACAATGATCCCAAACATACAGCAAAATCTTCAAAGGAATGGTTCACAAATAAACGTATCCAGGTGTTAGAATGGCCAAGTCAAGTCCAGACCTGAATCTGTGGAAAGAGCTGAAAACTGCTGTTCACAAACGCTCTCCATCCAACCTCACTGAGCTCGAGCTGTTTTGCAAGGAAGAATGGGCAAGAATTTCAGTTTCTCGATGTGCAAAACTGATAGAGACATACCCCAAGCAACTTGCAGCTGTAATCGCAGCAAAAGGTGAATCGCAGCAAAAGGTGGCTCTACAAAGTATTTTTTATTAGTTAAAAAAGTTTCAAAAATCCAATAGATTTCGTTCCACTTCACAATTGTGTCCCACTTGTTGGTGATTCTTCACAAAAAATAAAATTTTATATCTTTATGTTTGAAGCCTGAAATGTGGCAAAAGGTTGAAAAGTTCAAGGGGGCCGAATACTTTCGCAAGGCACTGTATTTTATGATATTGACAAATAAATCTGGAAAGTTATTTTGTAGAATATCTCCTAGTATAAATTGCATTTTTATTTTTGCTGGATTTTGTATTAGACTCCTTCTTCCAGTCTCGTATTTCTGATAGAATAACATGGTCCACTGTTTCTTCTTACCCACAAAACTCACACCTTTCCGTTTGACCCGTTTTATAAAGTGTACTGTTTATCTCACCTCTCTGTGCTGCCGTGGCTCGTTTAGATCCTCCCACTTCTGCTGGATGCTGAGGACCTGCCACGCCGCTCACTGACCGCCAGCCGTCTGTGTTTCTGCCGCCCCGCCCTGCAGCCACCTGCTTCCAGACTGTCCGAAACACTCCAGGTGCTGAAGCGGAGCTGTCCGTTCAGCACCCCAGCGGCTGTCCTGCAGGGAGCGTCGGCTTTTGTGTGCGGGGGCTGCAGACAGACAGGTGGACAGATAAGCAGACAGACAGACAGATAGATAGGCAGACAGACAGACAGACAGACATAGATAGGCTGACAGACAGATGAACAGAAAGGCAGTCAGACAGACAAATAAGCAGAGAGATAGGCAGAATGGCAGACGGACAGACAGATGAGCAGGTAGACAGATGGAAAGACAGACATAATAGACAGACAGATGGACAGATAGGCAGTCAGACAGACAAATAAGCAGACAGACAGACAGACAGATAGATAGGTAGAAAGACAGACATATAGATAGGCAGACAGACAGGAGGACAGATAAGCAGACAGATAGACAGATAGATAGGCAGACAGACAGATGAACAGATAGGCAGTCAGACAGACAAATAAGCAGACAGATAGGCAGAATGGCAGACGGACAGACAGATGAGCAGGTAGACAGATGGAAAGACAGACATAATAGACAGACAGATGGACAGATAGGCAGACACACATAATACATTTCCTTGTAGAGTCTATATGTGTTATAACATCAACAGGAAATACACACACACACACATACACACACACATACACACACACACACACTCTCACACACACTTCTAAAGTTTGAGAAGTAGCTTAAACTCTATAACCGCTATTTTAATGCAGACAAAAGCACACTGAAGGTGACCCGTGTGTGTGTGTGTGTGTGTGAGTGTGTGTGTGTGTGTGTGTGTGTGTGAGTGTGTGTGTGTGTGTGTACAGCTGGTCAGTGGTGTCGGCTGATGCGGATGAAGGACGGCGCGTGTCAGCGGCACGCAGTCCCTCGTGAGGGGAATACAGTAGCCGCGCGCGCGCGCCGATGAGCCGGTGTAGCGGTAGCCGCGTGCAGGAACAGCAGCGGAGCGCGCGAGGACTGGAGGCGCGACCCCAGATCGTTGGCCCGGGGCCAGCACGGCGGGGGTTCACGCGCTGACCGAACACCGGGGGCTCGCGCTCACGCTGCTACCCTTCACCTCGCGCGCGGTCGTTTGCTGTTCGGTCGCTGCTCCTTCTGCGCGCGCTCACTCACTTATTCACGCGTTTACATGCGCGAGCTTTCGTTTCTGTCTGCCACATTCTGAGGGACAGTGAGTAACCCCCCCCAGACACAGACACACACACACACACACACACACACACACACGTGTTTTTTATTTGACTCCTTTACAGTCAGAGCTGTTACTGACACTGTTACTGTTATTATTATAATGAATATTTATGTGTTCTCTAATCTCTCCAACAGAGAGAGAGAGAGAGAGAGAGAGAGAGAGACATAGACATAGACATAGACAGATGGGTAGACAGACAGACAGACAGACAGACAGATACAATCCCCTCTGAAACTATTGGAACAGCCAGGCCGAATGATTTCTTTTTGCTGTAGACTGAAGATATTTGGGTTTGAGATCCAGAGATGAATACGAGAAGAGAGTGGATAATTTCAGCTTTTATTTCCTGGTATTTATACGTAGACGACACAGAACACAGCACATTTTGTATCAGACCGCCCAGTTTGTAGGCAGCCAAACATATTGGAACATGTGACTGATAGGTGTTTCCTGTTACCCAGGTGTGTACTGTTAGACTGATCCTTTAAACAGTAAATAGTCGAGAACGGGTTGACCTAGGAAAACAACAACAGCTGATGACAGAAACATCAGAAGGTCTCACAATACACTGTTCGAAGAAGACTTCAAGAGCAGAAATATAGAGGTCATACCACAAGATGTGAACCGCCCATCAGCAGTTAGAATCAGAAAACCAGACTGGAATTCACAAAGAAATACAGAGATGGTCCACAAAAGTTCTGGAACCAAGATGAACCTCTACCAAAGTGATGGAAAGGCCAAAGTGTGGATAAAGAAAGGATTTGCTCATGATCCAGAACATACAAACTCTTCTGTGGAACATGGTGGAGGTAGTGTCATGGCTTGGGCTTGCATGGCTGCTTCTGGAACATTCTCACTAATCTTTATTGATGATGAACTGATGATGGTAGCAGCTGAATGAATTGAGAAGTTTACAAGAACATGTTATCTGCAGATTTACACAGAAATGCATACGAATGAATCAGGAGGAACTTCATCATGCAGCAAGAGAACGATCCAAAACACTTCATCAGGGGGAAAGTGGAAGGATTTAGTCTGGACAAGTCCATCACCAGACCTTCACCCAACTGATCAGCATCTCACCTCCTGAAGAGAACACTGAATGGAGAAACCCTGCGAAACACACAACTACTGAAAGAAGCTGCAGGAAAAACCTGGAGAAGCTTCACAGAAGAAGAAACCAGCAGTTTGGTGTCGGTGAGTCGCAGACTCGATGCAGTTATTACAAACAATTATTAAGTGTTATTTACTTTCATTTACTTCAAGACTGATCAGTTCCTATACTTTTGCTCACCTAAGCATTATGTGTTCTGATACAAAAAGGTTCTATGTTTTATGTTGTTTAACACGTCTAGATGTAAATTCCAGGGAATAAAAGCTGAAATCCTAAACTCTCGTCTCATATACAACTTTTGATCTCGAACCCAACTGTCTTCGGTGTAGAGCACACAGTAATGAATTGGCCTCGCCGTTCCAATAGTTTCAGAGGGGACTCAGACAGACAGACAGGTTTTATTTATAAACCCAAAGCGGCCATTTTCTCCTGATGTTCCTGAGAGGACACAGAGGAAGAGTTGTTACATCTCTCTCCTCCGTCCCTCTTCTCACATCCATCTGTCTCCTCTCCTCCATTTTTGTCCTCTGTCCCTCTCTCTGTCCCTCTGCTCCTCTCCTCTATCTCTCTCCCCTGTCCCTCACTTCCATCCCTCTCCTCTGTCCGTCTGAAGGACACTCTCTCTTTCTTTCTCTCTGTTCTCTGAGCGATGGTGTCCTTGAGCGAGTGTTGGCATTGGCATGTTGGCGATTGGCATGTTTCCCCTCGTCTTTGGCACGGTGTCAGTGTGTCGGGAGTTTCAGTGCCACTGGAGGATGATGGAGTAGTTCCTCCTCACACTGCTCAGGTCAGCAGCTCCGCCGGGTTCCACGCCCCGTCTTTAGAGGAACCGTGGAGCTCTGGCTAACGCTGAAGCGGACAGATGGATGGAGACGTGCGGAAAGGTCATGTTCAGGTGGACGCGTTACATCAGAGTCATGACATTAATGAAAGCTCGTTTGCAAACTCTCTTCCCTCGGAAAATATAAAGAGGCAGGGAATCAGGAATTGTAATCAGAATAAGTCCTATACTACCAAAAATGATTTTCCTAAAGCACATTTAGCTGGACATTTAAAATCCCTTAAAATACTTAACTAAGTGCCCGAGATCCCGTCTGAAAGAACGGTTTCAGTAATTCTACACGCTATATACTGCACTATAAGCTTAACACGGAACCATTTAGGATTCAGGTTCATACTTCCTTCCTTCTCACAAATGTATTTTTGGGTTGCAGATTAATTATGAACTTGAGAAACATTTTTATTTTTCCCATTAAAACCCCATGGGGGTGCAAACTTTTGCACGCATGAAAAATAGTTGTATGCATTTATAGCTTCTGCACTTCCAGCAGGAATAGAGTAAAATAGGGTAAAATAATTGTAAAGTCATAGCAAAGGCTTGTGAACAATATGACATTTAATAGTTAGTATAGCTGTGTGTGTGTGTGTGTGTGTGTGTGATTTGTGAGATGACAGATGTTTCTGTCGTTGTTCCAGGAGTCACCACTGTACAGAAACCCTGCAGCTGCTCCACCTCCATGGCTCCTCTCCTGCTCTCAGCAGGACGACATGGCACCCAACGTGGGGAATGACCGGCCGTGATGGAGACGCGAGGGTGAGGGATGGTCTCTCTCTCTTTGTCTCTCTCTCTCTTTATATATATATCTCTCTCTCTCTCTCTCTCCCCGGCCGCGACGCAGATGTTTTCTCCTGCGGTTGGAGCCAAATTTCTTCAGCAACCTTCAGCTGCTTGGAGGTCAGGCCTTCAATAAGACGAGGGACACTTTCAGGATGCGAGCCCTTCAACTTTCATACGACGACGTATTAATTACGGCGGGCAGACGCCGAGGCCGAGGGGTTGTACAGGAACATCGTGACCCGCTGCTCCCAGTCTCACATTAGCCAAGGTGGTTGGCACGTCTCTCTCGCTCATCTATAATTTACTTTTTTTGAAAGGGGGGTTGGGGAACGGCGTCCTGTGCCATGTGCAGATAAAGTGGACCGAAAATGTACATTATCTACTGAGATTATCTGCAGAGTCTGTGCTGATCAGCCCTGGCTTTATTAGAGCAGATAGACGAGATAATATCTTTATTCATCACAAAGGGAATTTTGGAGCCAAATTGTTCAAGACAATGCGACATTGTAATGAGTAAATCTGGCCAAAAAAAAAAAAAAACAACAACAAAAAACAATATATTACACGTAGTACAACCTATAATTTGTAATAAATAGAAATATTCTTATAACTGTTCACATGCAAAAACAAAACAACAAAAACAACACCACTGAGGAAACAGTAAAGCAGCATTTAGGTTTTTATAGAATTCCTTCCTGCAGAAAGGGGATTAATAAAAAAGTACATCATTATTGTTAAAAAAAATAAAATAAAACCCAGTTACAAAAATTAATTTAATCCCAGAAACATTCATATAACTCCAGAATAATTTATGTAATTATGGAATAACGCCTATGATCTCAGAATAATTAATATAATTATGGAATAATTTCTATAACCCCAGAATAAATAATTTACTCCAGGAATAATTCATTCTCATAGTTCCATAATAATTTCTACAATCCTAGAATGATTCCTATAATCCCTGAATAACTTCTATAATCCCATCCATCCATCCATCCATCCATCCATCCATCCATCCATCCATCTATCTTCTACCACTTACTCCTTCTTCAGGGTCACGGGGGAACCTGGAGTCTATCCCAGGGAGCATGGGGCACAAGGCGGGGTACACCCTGGACAGGGTGCCAGTCCATCGCAGGACACAATCACACACACTCACACACCCATTCAAACACTACGGACACTTTAGACACGCCGATCAGTCTACCATGCATGTGTTTGGACTGGGGGAGGAAACCGGAGTACCCGGAGGAAACCCCCGCAGCACGGGGAGAACATGCAGACTCCGCCCACACAGGGCCCCGGTGGGAATCGAACCCCCGACCCTGCAGGTATAATCCCAGAATAATTCATTCTTATAGTTGCATAATCATTCCTAAAGTCCCAGAAGAATTCCTATAGAACATTTAGGACACTTCTGTAAAATAAATAAATAAATAAATGTTATGGAAATACATGTGTTTTAGTGATTATTTTTTTGGGGGCGCTTCCTCACAGCTCATTAAAACCTTATAAATGACACATCAGCTGCTTTTACATCTACATTTAGCTTAAGTACTAACACTAGACCACGTCAGAAAGAAACAATACAGAATGTATCACCGTGCCATGTCATTAAATAAATGTTTAAAAGATGGAACATCCCTGATTTAAGTCTTTTTTTTAGGAGAAAGCTGTCTCACCCTTCAGCACGTTCACATTGATCATTATTTCCGGAGGGAAGCTCAGAGGATTAGCGCAGTGCTAACGTTAGAGCAGAAGCTTAGTGGCCTTTCCTCAGATTTGGCATGAGGACTGACGGAGACGAAAGCGAGCTGAAAGCAGGGGGCTTACGGCCAGTAAGAGAACTTGAAAGTGGAGTTTGCTCTGTGAAGAAGGGATGAAGATTCCGCTCTCACAGCACCAAGGGAGCGCTGGAAACAGAACGTGGCCGGGAATTGAGACGTTAGCGCGGGGAGAAGGGACCAGACGATCAAAGGAGCTGCTGTGGTTCACTTTCGGGTTTGAGCTCCTCGCTGGAAGAAGCAAAGGGGACTCATTAGGGCGGATCACTGCAAGTGGAAAAGCCAAATCAGCACATTACATGCTGGGAAAGTGTGTGTGTGTATGTGTGTGTATGTGTGTGTGTGTGTGTGTGTGTGTGTGTGTGTGTGAGAGAGAGAGAGAGAGAGAGTGAGAGTCAGTGTGTGGCCACTTTTAGCCTCTTTATTCTGTTTGGGTCAAAATCATCCGTTTAAAATGAACACTAAATGTGAGACGATAGTAATAATGTACCTACCCTGCACATTTGCAAATAAAAGCGGTGCTTGAAAGTTTGTGAACCCTTTTGAATTTTCTACGTTTCTGCATAAATATGACCAAAAAACTTCATCAGATTTTCACACAAGTCCTTGAAGTAGATAAAGAGAATACAATTAAACAAATATATTATATTTGGTCATTTGTTTATTGAGGAAAATGATCCAATATTACATATCTGCGCTTTCAGTATGTGTTGTGAGCTCCTTGTGCAGCAATAACTGCAGATAAACATTTGTGGTAACTGTTTTCCTTTCCATTTTCCTCCAATTCATTGTTCCATCAGTGATGGCGAGTCGTCCTGGCCCAGATGCAGCAAAACAGGTCCAAACCATGACACTACACAGTTTCACAGATGGGAGAAGGTTCTTATTCTATTAAAAATTCTATTATGCAAAACATTCATCCACAAAACATTTTTCCAGTAGCCTTCTGGCTGCTCCATGTGATCTTTGAACTGTGGAGGGGCAGTACTGTTCTTTTTGGAGAGTAGTCCAATCCTTGCAACTCTGACATGTACACCATTGTTGTTCAGTGTTCTGCTGATGGTGGACTCATGAACATTAACATTACCCAATGTGAGAGAGGCCTGTTTACCGCTGTGTAACATCAGCTTTTCTTTTAATAACACTTATTAAGTGTTTGGACGCTGAGTGAAGACACCAGCCATTAATCATCCATTATGCATTTCTTCAGCTGAGCGACTGTACGTGGAATTCGTCACCTTATTTTGCACTTCATAATGCATGTTCTTAATGGGAGACAGGTCAGGACTGCAGCAGGCCACGCTCGCACCCACCAACCATGCGCTTGTAATCCAGGCAGAATGTGGTGCGGCGTTGTCCTGCTCTGGATGGCAGCGTATGTTTCTCCAAAATGTCTACATATCTTTCTGCATTAAAGATGCCTCACAGATGTGCAAATTACCCATACCATGGGCACTGACACGCCACGATGCCATGGGCACTGACACGCCCCCATGCCATGGACACTGACAGACCCACATACCATGGACACTGACACGCCCCCATACCATGGGCACTGACACGCCCCCATACCATGGACACTGACACGCCCCCATACCATGGGCACTGACACACCCATATACCATGGACACTGACACGCCCCCATACCATGGGCACTGACACACCCATATACCATGGACACTGACACGCTCACATACCATGAGCACTGACAGGCCCACAGACCATGGGTACTGACACACCCACATACCATGTGCACTGACATGCCCACAGACCATGGGTACTGACACACCCACATACCATGTGCACTGACACGCCCCCATGCCATGGACACTGACAGACCCACACACCATGGACACTGACACGCCCCCATACCATGGGCACTGACACACCCATATACCATGGACACTGACACGCTCACATACCATGAGCACTGACAGGCCCACAGACCATGGGTACTGACACACCCACATACCATGTGCACTGACACACCCACATACCATGTGCACTGACCATGGTCCAAAAACTATTTGAAATGTTGACTCGTCGGACCAAAAAACACGATTCCACTGTGCTACTGTCCATCTCAGATGAGACCGAGCCCAGAGAAGTGGGCAGAGCTTCTGTACAGTGTTGATGTACGGCTTCTGCTTTGCATACTAAAGCCTTAACCTGCATCTGGGGATGCAGCGGCGAACGGTGTCGTCTGACAAAGGGTTATCAAAGTATTCGCGAGCCCCTGTCAGGATCTCCGTTACAGACTCATGATGGTTTTTAAGACAGTGACGTCTGAGGGATCGGAGATCACGCACATTCAGAAGTTGCTTTTGGCCTCGCCCTTTACGCACAGAGATTTGACCGGATTCCCTGAATATTTTAATTATATTGTGTGCTGTAGAAGGTGAAACGCCCCAAATCCTACCGATTTGTCTTTCGGGGAATGTTCTTCTCAAAGTGTTTGATTATTCTCTGATGCATTTGTTGGCGAGCCTCGACCCATCCGTGCTCTTGAAGGACTAGGCCTTCAAGAGGATTTCCTCACCTGTTTCACATCACCTTCTTATTTCATCATCTCACCGCTGTTAGTCCGAAATTGCCCCTGTCCCAACTTTTTTGAACATGTTGCATGCATCGATTTCAAAATAAACGTTTACCATAAAAAAACTATGCAGTTGATTAGGTAAAACATCAAATACCTCAACTTTATACGTTTTATTGTTTAAATACAAGTCAAAGTACAATTATAAATCACTCCTCTTTGTTTTTATAAACATTTTCCATACTGTCCCAACATTTTCACAATTGGGGTTGAACAAGTGCAAATAAAAGCGTACATTTTAAGTATACTTCAACGACATCCGGGACAATGAAACGTAACCCTGCTAAAACTTGGACATTTCAGACCATAATGCTAATGAGATTACTTGTTTACTTTTTTGGATCATATTTAGGTTTATTACTGTTAGCTGATACACTAAAGTTTCTTCATAGCCTACACATAGCACAGCAAGGCTGATATGCTAATTGCTAATCACCCTCAGTTAGCATGGTCATCAGTACCAAAGGCTAATCTCACACTGGCATTAATTACAACTTTATTCATAATAAAGAATATAATGAAATGACTTTTACTGTATAGAAATCCTCTGAACTACCAGTTTAACTGAATCCAATTTCCCAAAAGTTTGGATGAATTTTTTTTAGAGTACCAAAGCCACATTTGTGAGGTTTATAAATAGAATTAGAAATAATTCTGTATTGTACCAAAAGTAATCTGATTCTTGATTCAGCGAGTCACAATCGATATGAATCACTGATTTGAATTCAACACTAATGTTATGGCGTTATGTATCTATTAAATGTCTTTCTCTCTCTCTGTTTTTTATTTTAGTTTTAACCCTAGGCACGTTTTAGGCACTTCTTCATGAACAAAAAGGTTATTTTCCAGCATGCTTACAGACTGATTCACTTAGAAGAACAATGAATCGTTTGCGAATCACCACTCGTTTGTTTTGATGGATCATCGTACAGTAGCACGCTTAGCAAGTTTAGAAAAGTTTATGAGGATGAAATAAGTCTTTGCTAGCTTTTACACTAACCTTCTCTTCTCAGTGTGATGCTGTTCTCTCTCTCTCCCTCTCTCTCTTCTCTTTCTCTCTCTCTCTTTCTCTCTCTCTCTCCCTCTCTCTCTCTTCTCTCTCTCCCTCTCTCCCTCTCTCTCTTTCTCTCCCTCTTTATCTCTCCCTCTCTCTCTTCTTCTCTCTCTCTTTTTCTCTCTCTCTCTCTCTCTCTCTCTTCTCTCCCTCTCTCTCTTCTCTCCCTCTTTATTCTCCCTCTCTCTCTGCTTCTCTTTCTCTCTCACTTTTCTCTCTCTCTCTCTCTCTCTTTCTCTCCTCTTTATCTCTCCTCTCTCTCTCTTTCCTCTCTCTTTCTCTCTCTCTCTCACTCTCTTTCTCTCCCTCTCTCCCTCTCTCTTTCTCTCCTCTTTATCTCTCCCTCTTTTCTCTTTCTCTCTCTATCTTTTCTCTCTCTCTTCCTCTCTCTCCTCTCTCTCTCGCCGCTTTCTCTCTCTCTCGCTCTCTCTCTGCTCTCTCTCTTCTCGCTCTTCTCTCTCTCTCTCTCTCTCTCGCTCTCTCTCTCTCTCTCTCACATTTGACTTGTATGTATAATGAGACATTTTGTTGAATAAAGGATTGTAGAAAGTCAAAAAAAGTCTCCCTCTCTCTTCTCTTTCTCTCTCTCCTTCTCTCTTTCTCTCTCTCTCTCTCTCTCTCTCTCTCTCTCTCAGATGCAGGGTTGAAATCAGATTCTCTCTTTTCGTTTTTCTCTTTCCCAGATATCAGTGTTGAATAATATATCAAAGTGCGTTTCACACTGAGATGTGGCTAATTACACCTTCTGCAGCTCCATCTCTCCCTCCATGTCATGTTTATCTCCTGAGAGGAGTGTGTGGGGTAATTGGGATGCTCAAAAAAGGTTTTTTTTTTTTTTTTTTCAAATTTCCCCCCCAAACTAACCGGCATGACTTATTCTGAAGTCCTCTTTTTTCCTCTTTCCTGTCCACTGAAGCTAAAGTTGGGGTGTTTTAGGCTTCTGTCCTTGATGTATGACCAGTCATAAGCTACTAACCCAGAAACTGTTAGTCTGGACACACACACACACACACACACACACACACACACATTGTACCTGTTAGGTATTTTTATCTAATCCAGCTGCACTTTATTTGTGACTTTTTTCCCCCGCTGTGTCCTCTGTGTGCTGCGTTTCAGGGCCTCACGTGCCCGAGCCATTCATCACGGAGACGGCCAGAACCCGGGCCGCGCTGACCGCCTACAAACGCTTCAGCTCTAATGAAACAGGCCACACACTCCACACACTCCACACGCACTCCACACACTCGTTGACTTGCAGCTCAGGGATGTATTTTTACCCCAGAGGGAGGAGGAGTCGAGCGAGTACTCCTGCGACGGTCCAAATCAGGCTCTCGTTAACGTTTTACTTTCTGAAAAGTTTACACCATCATTACACCACATTGCTGTTGAGATCTGGGTTCTGATTGGTCAGAAGGTGTTGATAAATTTTGTATAACTGTCTGACTTTAACGTAGTGTTGACTCACAGGTTTCTATTAGCGTGCTCTCTATCATTTCTACATTCACAGACCGCTAATAATAAACCGATTGGAAAAACGTGTGCAAGCGGTGACATGGTGACGTTATTCTTTTTATTTATTTAATTTAAATAACGAGATGTTTATGTAACGTTTATGGAAGGAGCCTCCAGTGTCAGTGCTTTGTAACAGTCAGAGGAAACTCTAAGGTTTACGATATCCTCATCTTCAGGACAGAGGAGTTTAGGACTTAGATTCAACAATGACGCTAATCCTGATTGTCGTTGTAGAATAAGAGGAAAGAAAATCGGGAATTTGAGACGATGTGATTTTTTTGCGATGTGTAGAATCCGTATTTTTGTCGATTTCTATGAGGGAAAGTGTAATGGGTGCAGTTTCTTATGATAATGTGGAGGATAATACTCCAACATCTGTCTTAAAGTGTGTGTGTGTGTGTGTGGACACGGCAGGGTGGACAGAGAAAGAGAGAGAGAGAGAGAGAGAGGGAGAGGGAGAGAGGGAGAGAGGTCGTGTGCCAGGTTGTGACGGAGGGAGCGAGGGATGGAGGGAATAGGAGGAGAAAGAGAGCAGACAGGAAGAAGAATGGGCTGTCAGGGTGAGATGAGTAACGAGCAGCATCCACGGCCGCAGACGACCCGCCGCGGGCCGGCCTGGTAACCGCGTCAACCGGCCAACCTCAGGTCAAAGGTCACAGAGACACCGGAGAGGGACCGCGAGAGGAAACGGTGGGATCTGCCACTTCGCTGATGCTACATGAGTACCGGAGGCGCTAACACGGGTCAGGAGTCGATGTGGCCGTTTCTGAGCGCGATGATCGTGTAAACATTTAATAATAACATTCTCATAATCCTGTACAGGATAAAATATTTAATGTTAACCCGAAACTCGTCGTATTCTGCCTTCTGATGATCTACAAACTCCAAAAGGTAGCTAAGGGACTTCCAGTAAGACTTCCAGGAAACCAGGAAAGTTCCTGGTGTTCAGAGTCGGGTTACGCAGCTGCTTAAGTGGATTTTCTGTGGATTCAGATTATTAAAATCACCTGTGTGTAATACTGAGGGTCTTGATGTAAAATGCAACTAAACAGTCCTGGGTTCCTGACAAAGTTCCTCTGGTGATAACATGCATAAAGATTCTGAGTTACTGAAAATGTTCCTGTGTTCCAAGTTCTTCTGGTGGAAACGTACAAAGTTCCAGACCAAATGATTTGGATATAAATGTTTTTAAACTTCATGACTTCCTGAAAAGGTTCTTGTGTTCTTTTCTGGTGGAAATATGCTAAAATTTGGGTCTTGGGTTAGTGAAACAGTTCCTGAATGTCCTCTGATCAGTTCCTGACAAAGTTCCTCTGGTGGAGATGAACCTAAAAGTACTGAGTTCCTAGGTTCTTGACATAGTGCCTCTGGTGAAAACATGCTTTAACCTCTATGGGTTCCTGACAAAGTTCCTGTGGACGGAAATGTGCTAAAGTAATAAAAAGTTCCTGGGTTCCTCTCACAAAGTTCTTGAATCATTGAAAAAAAAAAAAGGTTCTGGTGTAAACATGGAAAACATACACTTCTTCTGGAGTTACTGAAAAAGTTCTTTGGTTCCTGAAAGTGTTCCTGTGGTGTAATTGCATCTGTTATCTATATTTGAACATTTTTTACTTGAACATTTTTTACTTTTATCACGACAACTTAAATGACATTCGATTAAAACAAACAAACAAACAAACAAACAAAATTCTAACATTAATGACTTGTTTAGAGATTTACAGTGTACACGTTGCTGCGGACCTCAGGTTGACGTTTCCGTGCTACTCACACGTTCATGCTTTAAAACACAGGAAATGAAACGCAGGGCATGGACACGTGTTAATAATTCATGCTGCTGCGTTAGAGAGAACGAGATTAAAAGCAATTAAGACGTCTCGAGACGTTATTTATGAAAGGACAGGAGAATGGCATTCGTCAGCAGATTAAGCGTAATGCGTGTTAACAAGGCGTGTTTACTCGCAGCGTGCTTCACATGTGCGCATGCATAATTCATTCAGCGCTAATTCGTCTCGCTGCAGCGCAGAAATGAACGTCACGGAGTTGTGTGGCTTCGTGCAGCGTGTGTTTTGTCAGCAGTCTTTAATATTCATTTGGAATCTGATCTTCACCTCCCTCCGCTGTGGTTTTTATCGCTCGCCTCTTCAGCACAGACGTACGTTCTTTTTGCAAAAGGAGAACATCAGCTCTCGTCCATTAGCAACACGCTGAGGAGCATGAAGTCTAGCGCTCATGACTTTACATTTCAGATGTGCGTTTTCATTTCACCTTCACAAATACAGACCAAATAGCTATACTGACACCGAGGCCATGCCCACTTTAATGGAGACATCGAGCACGCCCACTTAAAACGACACTGAGACAGAAGCCACGCCTACATTAGTGAGACAGAAACACGCCTACGTCAATGAGACTGAGACAGAGGCCACACCTACTTTAATGAGATAGAGGCCACACCCACTTAAATGAGACTGAGACAGAGACCACGCATACCTTTGGAGACTGAGACAGAGACCACGCCCACTTTAATGAGACTGAGGCAGTGGCCACGCATATTTTAGTCAGACTGAGGCCATGATTCCTTCATTGACAGATTGATTAGGTTAGCATACACACATAATAATATTGAATATATATAATATTATTACATATTATACACAATTTTGCACAATACATATATGCTATTACATAATACATTACTGTTACATACCGCTATTGGTTGGGTTAATACTGGTATTAATCGACACACATTATTGTACTACGTAAAATATTAACAGTCGCTACAATAATACATATCGCATTAACAATAATAATATTATGAATAATAGCTGTCAGTGGATCACAATAATAAACCACATTACCATTAATACACAATAATCAATACTGGTACATACGCTATTAATAATAATAATATTGGTACACACACACACCGACATACACAATAATATCATGCTAGACATTGAATCAATAATACGGTCATATTATGTACACACAAGTGTCATTATTTCGCATATATACACATACATATTGTTACATACATAATAATATTATACTATATATATAATAATGATTAATAATAGTATATACACATTAATAATATTACTAGTTATTTATTGAAATAATACATATTAGTTGATTACATAATACTAATAATATATGAAAAATAATAATATAGAAAATACACACAACTACTGTACAATAATATACAATAATACATAAGTATTACAATAATAATAATAATATATCAGTAATAATACCATAATATCAAGTATAATAATAATACTACACAAGTTAATAATACATACACACAACAATAATAATTTATATATAATAATATCACACAAGATAATAATAGAATATAATAATAATATTAAACACACACACAATACCTGTTACCGCACAGTCATTGTTGGATAATACTACACATAATACAATACGTTATTAATAATAATACACATACACAATACTAATATATCACGTTATTACAATACTACACGAATAGCATAGTACTACTGGCCAATGCTATTGCGAGCCATTGACAATACCTACATTTCACACAATAATAATAATACAGCATAAATACTACACACGCTAATAATAATAATAGTAGCACGCACAATAATAATACGAGCACACACGCATTAGCTGAAACAGCCACTTAATACATAATATTAAATATCAATAAGCCATTACACATGTTACCAGTCACCAATATACAATACATACATAACACTAATAATACACATATTACATACACAATAATCAATAGTGACACGCATTGTCAATACACACATTCATTACTAATATTATAATATATCATATTACTTATGTTAATATTAATACTAATACACGCATATTATAAACATTATTAGCTGGTTTATTGTTAATAATACACACATTATGCATTACTACACATAACGTAGAAATACCACACACGCATTACATCACACAGCACTTCTGACATTTCAGCATTAAGTAAAAACATGTTGTCTTAATGCATTATTAAAATAACAAGTTTG
>CM022755.1:37678192-37695692 GCA_012411365.1 Ameiurus melas
AAATGAACTGTTTCTACATTTAAAAAAAAAAAACCCAGTAAAGGGCAGTAAATGGAAACAAAGTCAATATTTGGTGTGAGAAAGCAATAATAATAAATAAATAAATAAATAAATATAGTAGTCTCAGTCTTCTGGAGACTTGGACTGTCGCACTCGAGCAGCCTTCATTATGTTTTTTATCTGAAACATCTCTCTGACCACTCAATGCTCTGCTTTCTTTACTGACGTACACTGACGTGTGCTGGAAAACTAATGTTCGGGAATCTTCAGTGTTTTTCGTACCGACTCGAGAAAATAAAAATTTATAACAAAGTTTGTGCTAAACAAAATAGGGTGGTAAAAACTTTTGCACAGTACTGTGAGTATAAATAAAAACACATCACCTGTTTTTCCTTCATCAGCTGATGCGGATACTAAAACCGCGAGGTTCAGCTGAAACTCGTACTCACCTCGCATTATATTCCACAAAAACTAGCTTTAAAATCTCGATTGATTTATTTATTTCATGAATTTTTTATAGAAATTCATTAAACTCTTACATACATCGTGAATGTAATAAATAGAATATAAAATATAAAGTGTATATATATATATATATATATATATTTTGGTTTTTGACACTTATATAGATGATTATTTTTCAAATGTACTCTTTATTTAAGATTTAACACCCTTCTGCTGAGATCATGTCTTTACTCGAGCCTTATATTGTCTCTGGTCTTAAGATGGTGGTGTTGTATTTTCCGTCCTGAGATGGTTGGATGTTTTGTGGCTCCCTGACTGCACACAGGTTTGAGAAGTCCTTCTCTACGCTATGAATGAACTCAGTGAACTGAACAACGAAGACCTGAATTAGTTACTAATCTTCATTTCATCCAGAAGTTCACTACCACTTTATATGTGAAGCGGAATGCTGGGTGCCAATATTTACGCACAGCCTCACCATTGCAGCCTCAGTGAATACGGTTAATACCTGATGTTTTTGTTGCGTTATATAATATATATATATATATATATATAAACCTGATGGTTCATTAATGCTGAGGTTTTATTGTGTATTTATTATAATGGTAAGTAACGCAGTGGATTATTGGAGTTAGATTATTTATTATTTTGATTATTTTGATTTTTAATCTCATGTACACATTGTTTACGTGGTTTAATTTCTTATAAACGAGACCTGGGCCTCTGCAGATTTATTCCCTGTACAAATAAAGCAGCGATGGAACAAATCATTCCGGTTCATTTTATTTATTTTTATGTTTTAATGGCGGCCGTTCCACACGGAGTAGCCGCTTTATTAGGTATAGAGATGTAATAAAGCAGCGGCGCAGAGAACAATAAGTGTGAAAATGTGTGTGTGTGTGTGTGTGTTTACCTGCAACATGGATACTATGGACATTATATATAGAATATTTCAAGGTTCTTCACTTCCTAAAAGATTTGATTCAGAACCCTTTCTGATAAGGAAACAGTCAGTTGTTGTCTTCCAAACAGAACCTTCTAGGATTCCCACAGCTGTAAGGGTTCTAGAGTTAGGGGAGAGACAGAAGAACACAGGTGGAAGAAGTAAGGGATTCAAAGAAAAAGGAGAGGAGGAGAGGCAACATAGTTCTAATAGAGTAGAAAGAAGAAAAAAGAGAAGAGGAAAAGAAGAGACGGTTCAGGAGAAAGGGAAGAATAGAGGAGGGGAAGAGAGTAGGACAGATTGAAAGAAATGAAACGACAGTGGAGGGATGAGAAGCAGAAGAATCCGAAGTAAAGGAAAAAAAAGAGAGAAGAACAGAGAAAAGAAGAGAGAGAAGAACGAAGAGAAGAGGAAGAACAGGAAGAAGATAGAGCGAGGATCTCAAAAATCTCAACAGAAAAACACATAAAACTCTTACATTTATTACAATTATTACATAAAAAACACACAAAAAAACCAAACAAACAGAATAATAATAAAAAAAATTTGAATCTAAAGAAATTCAAATAATTACAAATTCAACATCCAAATAAATAAATAAAAATGATACAATCTAAATAAATAAATAAATACAGTTATGTATAAATGAATTCAAACCTAAAAAAAAAGTCTAACCTCAATTTAGATGCTCTTACGTCATGTTTTATATCTAATGTTTCATCTCAACCAAAACTTCAGGACTGAAAAATATAAATATATTAAATACACAACAGAAAAAAATTTAAACACACACACACACACACACACACACACACACACACACACACACACACACACACACACACACACACACATACCTCTGACCAGCTTCTACTGGGAAATAAAGAACACTGAGTGTGTGTGTGTGTGTGTGTGTGTGTGTGTGTGTTTAACTCCTCAGTGATTACGTCATGGTGTTTAAAGACGGAGGAACAACAGCAGGAAAAAAAACCCATGCCACTGGAGTTAGTCATGAAAACAGTGTGTATTAGAGCAGTGTGTGTTAGAGCAGTGTGTGTTAGAGCAGTGTGTGTTAGAGCAGTGTGTGTTAGAGCAGTGTGTGTTAGAGCAGGTGTGTGTTAGAGCAGTGTGTGTTAGAGCAGTGTGTGTTAGAGCAGTGTGTGTTAGAGCAGTGTGTGTTAGAGCAGTGTGTGTTAGGTGTCAGCACTGAAGTGTTTTCAGCGTCGCCCGCGGCTCCGGTCTCGGCTCTTCTTTAACGCAATCCCACAATGCTCTGCTGTGCCCTGCGGCTCGCTTGATGTGGAGACTCGGATCAATAGTGTGATGGACAGAGCCGGTAGCTGCAGTGGCCAATCATTTTCCTGTGTGTGTGTGTATGTGTCTGTGTGTGTGTGTGTGTGTGTGTGTGTGGATCTGCTCAGCATGAAAGCTAAAGGACAAAGGAGTGAAAAATGTGCCAACTCTTTTTTCTCTCTCTCTCTCTCTCTCTCTCTCTCTCTCTCTCGCAAAAAAGTTATATATAGCTTGCAGAAAATAAACCCTTCACATATTTTTCTTTGTGTTTCTCTGACGCCGACTTCTCCTCGACTGGAAAACAAACAAACAAATAAACAAACACTTTTAAAACACAATTCTATGCACAGAAATACATGTCTAAACACGACTTCGTTATATATAACGGCGCTTTCCTTTTAAATCAGTTTGTAACACGTGTTGTTTGTGTGAGTGTCTCACTACAGTGATGTTACGAGAGACAAGTGCTTTCGGACAAGTAGCGTCTATTAGGCTAATCTAATAACTTACTAGCTAGCTACAGCTAGCTCACCTGATGACCCTCGACAGGATACACTGAAGGTAATTTACTTTTAGGTGGATGCAGTGTAATAAATAAGTGTGGATATTAGAATAATGCTCACCATGACGCTACCACCACCATGCTTCACAGCGCAGATAAAAATTCCATTAAAAAAAAAAACAGATTTAAAATCACTTTGTTGGATGTTCACAGTTTATGCGGTTTATTGTTATTTTTTTTTAAATAACCAAACCCTGATTTATATTTTTCCAGAACTTGTATTTGATCACGTCTATTTACACCGAGACCGTGCGACATATTTCTTGTATCTTCTGAGGCCACGCGACTCGATTTGGAATTTTACACCGACGGGGGCGTGAATACTTATGCAATCACAAATTGTATGTTTTTAAAAAAAAATTTGTAAAGAATTTTACAAACGATATCGATATCAGTTTTTTCCTCCGTTTCAGTATCGCGGGTTATTTTGTGTAGATTTATGACATAAAATCCCAAGTCTGTTTCAGTTCCAGGGTTTAATACTAAAAAAAAAGTTCAAGGGGGGGGAGGGCGAATATTTACGCACAGCACTGTAAAACATGGGAAATTAATTCACTGTTTTTTTTTGGGGTGGGGGAAGGGGGTGGTGGAGGGGGGGATTTTTGTCTAAAAAAAAACCGTCTGAATGTTTTAAAACTAGACTAGACAAAAATACAAACCCTAACAATAACCGAAAGACTAAAATGAAACTAAAACGAATATTTTCTCGGTTTTATTTGTATAAATGTACGTATTCTCAGTGTATAATTCCACATAATTGCTGATAAACACTATTGAGAATATGTGAAAAAATAGAAACCCGTCTCTTTAAAAAGTTTTGAAGGTGTGTGTATTTCTATAAGTGTTTCTGTACAGGTATTTTCTTCTTCTTCTTTTTTTTCCCCACAAAGCCTTTCTTAAATGAATGCATTCTGTGTTCAAATATAGCTAATCACTTGAATTAGCAATATCAGTGTAAGAACCATCCTTTGTCCAGAGTGTACAAGTGTGTGTGTGTGTGTGTGTGTATAAGCAAGTGCATCTGTAAATCACCTGGAAACCACACAGCAGATCCCCCAGTAGCCACTAAGCACTCGCACTATTTACTAGCTCTGCTGCGGCTCGTCCCCACAGACAGATCACGCCGCCGACAAACACATCAGCGTCCGAATGCCGCCGAGAAATACGCCGCTTATGAAATCGTAAATTCCGTCTCAAGTGCTAATTAGCGTTAAGAGCGCGGGCGATTTTATTTATCAACTTTGGCCACAATTAATAACGGTCGGCCTTGAGGCAGGACGCACGCATCACGGCCGTAAAAACGTCTCCTCGCGGAGGGGAAGCGGAGGATCGTGGCAGGACCCGGCGGGAAAATAAGTAATTGTGGCCCGTAAAAATTTAATTGCTCTGAAATGCGTCCTAAATTACAGAGGCTTGTTTCTGGGCATTAAGAAGCACGATGCTGGGGCTTAGTGTGAGGATGTAACACACACACACACACACACACACACACACACACACACACACACACAACTCCTCTCAACCCCCACAGTTTATAATAAACATTACCCTAGCTTAAAGGAACAGTTCAGCAACATCAGCGTTTGGTGTTTTAAGAGCTAATGGTGTAAATGTCACCCAAAAACCCCATGTGATGTCACACATACGTCCTGATGTGGTTTACAACTTCACCCCCCCCCCACACACACACACACACAGGCCACACCCCCTTAGGCCCCACCTCCTAAAGGAAGGTGGAATTGTAGTGAACAGCTGGGAGGGACGAACTGGATTGGTGATTGGTCAGAAGGTGCTCACAGCAGCTCGGACAGTAGCGCAGGTTTATATTAATGCACTCATTCACAGGGACGTGTACAGAGAAATGCGCTGAACGTCAGACGTGAAGCTCTAACTGGAGGTTTTCCGACGGCTTCAGGACAGAGGAGTTTTCGCTTCTTTGCGGTTTCTACGGAAACACGACGAGCTGCGTGTTGTTCTCCGGTCGTATTAAGTTGAAGAGTGAGAATAGAGAGAGACCGGTGAGGGAGCGAGCGTTTATAGCTGCTATAACGCGAGTGAGAAAAGGAACTAAACGATTTCACAGATATTACACAATGTTCAATGTAACTAGAAATGGATAAAAAAAAGTATTATATGTCACTCTTTAATAAATGACAAATTGTAATTGTTGGTGAATCGCTGGGGCATGAGGGGAATAAACACTTGGGGAACTCTGCTTCATCACACCACCCCGTTTGATAGGTGACATTCAGACTGCTGGGCTTTTAATACATATTTCAGAAGATAACATGTGGGAGGTGTGTGTGTGTGTGTGTGTGTGTGTGTGTATGACACAGGGACTCTTGGTGGTCTCAGTGCTAATTAGGGTTTATTGTGCTGCTCTGGCACTTTCTATGAGCTTGACAGCGTTTGTGTGGGCAGTTCTCTCTCTCTCTCTCTCTCTCTCTCTCTCTCTCTCTCTTCCCCTGAGGCCTTTAACTAATAATAAGTGAAAGAGTCACTTTGGAGGTCATAAAGGTTGCCTGCTTCCTCTTTATCCTCCTGTCATTCCGTGTGAAACAAACCATGCCATATTAGCATTAAACACATAGCTCGGTAGTCACATTAATCATCAGTGGATATCTAGTCCTGCTCCATTATAAGGTCCAGCTGTATAAGAAAGCCCTGCTCCACCAGGAATCCCAGCTACACCTGGAAGCCCTGCTCTATCTGTAGAAGGCTCCACTAAGAGGCCTAACTCCTTCATCAAGAGACCCTACACCACCAGAAAACCCAGCCCCAAAAGGAGGCCTAGTTCCATAAGAAAGTCCAGCAGCACCATGATGTCCAGCTCCACCAGAAAGATCAGCTCCATCACGAGGCCCAGCTCCACCAGGATGAACCAGGAGGCCTGGCTATATCATAGCCCCGGCTCCACCACAACTATAAACCCACATGCTGACAAGTTTCATTTTTAATGTGTCCACGTCTAATCTTAGATTTTGCGTTACAGTTTTTAATTAACGCCTTATTAACGCTACATTATGATTAAGCATTTAGCAACTTTAGTGATGATCAGATCAATTACACAAACTGACAGGAGGCCCACAAGCAGCAGGAGATGTGCCTCACGCACACACACACACACACAAACTACAGCAGCAAAATTAGACAAACCAAGACAAACTCATCTCATTCCTCTTCTCCTCCTTTTGTAGTTTTTGACACGCTCGATGTCGGATGTGTGAAATGACCACCGGCGTTTCGTCGGACTTTTTTTCATCGATTTGCAGCCGACGCATTCGCAGTATGAGCTGCTCTGCGCTTCCATGACACTTATTGTGTAGAATTACATCGCTGACATGTTCTGCGTTTTTGTAGCACACACGATGGAATAGCCGGTCGATGTTTGGATGATTTTTATTTCTGTAAGATCATAAAACTCTCCCGCTGACCATCTCACTTGCAATCGCTTGCATCACTCTGTAATATTAGTGAGAGAGAGAGAGAGAGAGAGAGAGTGTGTGTGTGTGTGTGTGTGTGTGTGTGAAAAAATGGAAGCATGGAAAATGGGAAAATGTACCAGCGAGCTTTAAATCTGTAATGTGTGTTTGGATATTTAACAAATACAGAACGGACTGAATATTAGATGGGAAGAAAGAAGATTTTCAGCGTACGCTAATGACAGAAACACACTCCGTCGGTGGATCTGTGGCGGGGTTATGCTACAGAAGTCCAGCAGCTCTCAGGATTTAAAAAAATAAAACGCATTGACCAGAGAAACCCTGGTTTGGAAATGTCTCTTGATTACATGTGTTCTGTAACATCGAAAATATGCCAAACACAATATTTGTAATAGTCTCCAAATGTGATGAATAATTCCGCTTCTGCGCGAACGCCGCTCATCTCTCGACTCTCGACAGCGAGCGGGTTTCATTTCGGATTCTGTGTTATAGCCTTTCTTTAATTAAACTCTGACGTTGAAGTATTTAGTAGGGTTAGAGATGTGCACATCGATTAGAAATACATATATAGTCACTGTCGAATGGAAATACATCCAAATTAACCTAAAATTTAAATGTCAACAGTGTTACACGTTATATAGATTAATGATAAAAGGGAACGTGTGAAACTCACAGTTATGGAAAGGTCAAAAAGTATCAAGACACAAAGATGGTTATTAAATAGAGGAGTGATCAGTGCACAATACTGATCCAGCCTTTTATTACTGCATAAGCACGTAGTCCTGAGAAGTTATACCTGCAGACCTAGATCAAGACTCAACTCCTCTAAAGAGCCCTGTTGAAAAGGTGGTCCAGATCCAGGACAACCAGGATATTAATCTTCACCAGAAAGCCCAGATTCACCAAGATTCACCAAGAGGTGTAACTCCCAAGTAAGCCCAGCTCCACCACAAACCCCAGATCCACCAGGAGGCCTAGCTCCACCAGAAAGCCCAGCTCATCCACAAAGCCCAGCTCCACCAGAAAGCCCTGCTACACCACAAACCCCAGATCCACCAGGAGGCCTAGCACCACCAGAAAGCCCCACTCTACTGGAGAGCCCTGCTCCACCAGCAAGCCTACATTCATCAGAAAGCCCAGTTCCACCAAAAGGTCCAGCTCCACCAAGAGAGCCCTGCACCACCTGAAAGTCCTGCTCCTCAAACTTTAGCTCAACAAGGAGATCCAACCCGAAATCCCTGTTTGAAAATGAAGGCAGTTCCACCAGGAGATTAATCTCCAACAGAAAGCCGAGCACCGACAGTAGGCTCTGCGCCACCTTTAGGAGTAATGCTACAGCACATGCACCAGCCGACCAGCTTATGAAAGTAGCATTAGCAGAGTAGCTTGAGTAGGTAGCTAGCTAGCTTTTGGTGTTATATCATATAAGTATTTTATTATGTAATCAAACCAGTATTCTGTGCTAAGCAATGTGTCAAATAGATCAATAAGAGACCAATAAGAGAGATCAATAGAGCAATAAGGTGTAGCGATGATGTCACGTGATCATTTACGGCATTTGAACTGCTGGAACATTTACCGGTAGAGTGTGTTGATGAGATGATTAGTGTGTTAGAGCAGAATGACTTTCAGGCATTTGAAAGCATCACCTTGTCCTCCCTGATCTCCGGAACAAGCCCTGAGTATGCGTCAGATATCAGGAGTCGTTAGCTCAGATCACTTCTCCATGAAAACCATCTCAAACCTCTGCACTTGTTCTACACACACCCATTTAAAAAAAAAAAGCACTAGTGATTACATCATTAACATTTTCGGTGGATTTGAAGTGAGGGGACCGAGAGACAAGGACCCCTGCTGTCAGCTGTCAAATTGACCAGATTACTCGTCCTTTTGAAGCTCGTCTTCTCAGAGATAAAGTGGAGCTTTAGCGGCGCTCAGTAGGGCACCGGCTTTGATTCCTCAGCTCTGTGACGATGCCTTGCAGGGGGTCTGTGTGTAACTAATCTCTAATCACGGATGAGTAGTGCTGGAGTGCCGTGTTGATCTTTTAAAGAACTCTTTTAAAGACAGAGCGAATCGGGTAATGGTGCACACGGGCTGTGATTTCTCCTCCTGAGATCTGAGCCAGAATGCCGTCGCTGTATGAGACAATGACTTTGTAATGCTGCATTTGTCCCAAAACACAAGGAATGGCATCGTCAGGAAAACAAAAGCTAGTTAGCGTTAGCGTTAACATTAACGTTACCAGCACATGTCTGTGAGACCAGCCATCCGATGTAGCAGCATCAGTCTACAAGCAGTATCACAATGTACTAGCACTGGAGCTCATTTATTACACTGGATTATGAATTCCAGTATTCCACTCCCAACTTTAGTTCCTAGCTGCAATCAGCTCCTATTTATTTGTAAGTCGCTTTGGATAAAAACGTAATGTAATGTAACGTATTTACAGTTTGGACAGTCAAAAATCCCATAATGCAACGGGACTGGTGCGGACGAGCTCAGAATTTAAACATGGTGGAAGTATGGTAAACCTCGGTTAAACAAGACTTGTTGAACAATACCGGAATAGACTGTTAACTTGTTGAAGGTTTAAACAACAAAACAGAATTTACTAACAGTAACGAATTTACTTCAGCCTGTTAACCCCGCCCACATTCCTGATGGGCATTTTGCCGTTAGTGTGGTTGCTGTAATCTGGCTGTCCCTTTACGATCTTTACGATCACGTGGAAGGTCACATGACTGTGCCAACATGGCAGATATAGTATGTCCAGGATTGTAGTCGTAAGACACACATACTTATTAGTATGTACTGTTTCACCGGCCGTGCAGATAGAGTTAGTCTTGATAGATAGAATTAGTCTTATTGTGGTGCATCATGTGTTTTAGCTCCACCCACTTCCTGTTAAATTTGCATTGAAGATCCACTTGAAGAGATCGGCCTGCTCCTCCTCTGGCTGTAAGAGCAGAACAGACGATAAGCACTGCACGATGATCCTCGCTGTCAGGAGCAGGAATTTCATAAAGCTCGATCAAATTAGGAGAGACCCGGAGGAGATTAAGGGCGACTATCTCAAGGCTGCGTTTCTCCGATAAGCGCACCTAAGGCGACCTTTTCTCAGGCACACAATTACCTCGCCGCGGGCTTCGCCGCTCAGCCTAGTTTCATCAGGGGTTTAATTAGTATACAAATAAACCCCCCCCACCCCTTATCTGCCTCGCACCCTAATTGGCCTGTCTTTACTGCTGCCTGATGTGTAGGAGAGCAGGACTCTGTAATTAGGGTGACCGGCTTCACCTTTCTCTCTCGCATGCCCTAGCGCACTCAGGTCTCCTGGGGTTTAGGACGAGGCCCTGAAGCCTGAGATGGGAACTCTGCTCTGGTATTTTTGTTGCTGTACAAGCAGCAGACTTTTCAAGAACTCGGCCTCGGCTCCGTCCCGATTCGTTCCCCATGCGTCTGCCTCCTCCCCACCTTCTTCACACTAGCTAACGTCTATCGATTAGCCCTCGCCAACGCTCCAACAACTTAATATCGGGTGACAGCGCAGAGAGATCTCAGAGTAATTAGAGTTCAGGGCAGAGGATGAGAGCGAGGGAGGAGGGCGAGAACGGAGAGAACAATTAGACGCCTGTGTTATTAAACTTGATTCATCCTCACTTCTCTATCTCCTCTGGAAAGGTGCCGAGGGTTTTGGGCCACTGAGCACAGTGAATTGGAGCAGCCTGAAAACGATCGTCTACTCCACCACTGCTTCTGCTGCTGCTTCTTCTTCTTCTTCTTGTTCGCCTCCGGTCACGTTCCAGTAGCACGTTGTAATAACCAGAGAGAGAGAGAGAGAGAGAGAGAGAGAGAGAGAGAGATAATAAACTTGAATTTGGTTGTTTTATTCAGTTGTTATAGTTGTTACTGTGTTACAATGTTATAATTATCCCATAACTCCTCTGATACCCTTCAAGGCATCGTCAACAGGCATTTTTGCTGTTGAGTTCTGGATTGTGATTGGTCAGAAGGTGTGGATTAATTTTCTATAACAGCAGCTCTGACCGTAGCGCAGCTGCAAATCTCATGTAATTGTTGATACGTTGGAGACGTTTACGTGTGTAACATTGGAGGTAGACGCTGCAGTCTGACGTTTTCTAACCTCTACAGGACAGAGGACTTTACGCTTCTTTGCGGTTTCTGGGAGACACGACACGAGCATGACGTGCGTTCTTTAATAAATTACTGAACGTAATAGTTGGTAAGTTGCTGTGGTATAAGAAGAATAAAACACATGGGGATACTCTGTTACAGGAAAATAATCATATTCCAAATAATCAGTTCTTTCTTTTTTTTTATTTAACATTTTCCTTTCTTACTTTGTTATTCACATTTGTTTGTTTCTCTTTCCCCATCACTGTACCTTTCTTGTGTGTTTGACGGCTAGAAGCTGTGAGCGAGTGTCAGGACTGACAGTATTCTCTCCTCTGTTCCTCCATCTCTCTTGAGGGAGAGAGAAAGGCAAGAGAGAGTGAGGGAGAGAGAGAGAGAGAGTGAGAGAGAGAGGGTTAAGGAAAATGTGAAATTAAAGATGGAGGGATGAGGAAAGAGATCAGAAGTGAGATGAGAGGTGAATGGAGGGACACGATAAAGACCAAAAAAAAAGGAAAGATGGTGGCTTAGAGCATACAGAGAGAAACAAAGGAAGAATGTGCGAGAGAGAGAGAGAGAGAGAGAGAGAGAGAGAGAGAGAGAGAGAGAGAGTCTCTGGAGAACACATCTCTGACACAAGATCAATTCCCTCCATCTTTTTTCTTGGATCCTGTTAACAAGCGTCCCACACACACACCCACACACACACACACACACACACACACACACACACACACACAGTGTCAATCCCTCTAGATCACTTTGCATAAAGTTAAATTCTGCTCACATTTACGGCATTACCTGGCCACGCCCCCTTTGCTTTGTTGACAGTTGCTCCACCAGCGACTTGCAGGCTGTTTATTGATTTATGAATATTAATGACGTAATGTCTTTAATATGACTTAAACGTCCAGGTTAGTTAGTAAGCTAAACTACTGCAAATTTCTGTAAAACTACATGCACATTCCTTGTCCTTTTTTACTTCCATATATGGAGTGAAATCACACGCACATTCATATTCAGAAATACATCTGAAGACACGCCCACTCAGAACTGTTATCATTTACATATTCACGCAAAAAGACACGCCTCCTTGAAAGAGTGTTCATATTCTCTAAGAAGCGTGCTAGTAAGTGTGTAAATCTGCGGCACAGGCAGAGCTTGTAGCTTGTAGCCGGGTATCGGGGTCGTACACACGTGTCGAGCAGGGCTAATCAGAACCGCAACGCAGTTTGAGGACGAGGACATGTTGTTCTGGACTCTGACTGAGGTTTGAGATGTAATTCGGTGAGACCGCAGCTCCCAAACTGTCAAACTGAAAACATACGGCACGTCTGCTTTCGCTTTGCATCGCAGCCTCGAGTCGTAACAATAACACTGCGCTTTATGCAAAACACACACAGGCTTCCCTCTGCATGTATGTATGTGTGTGTGTGTGTGTGTGTCTGAACTGCATAAACTTTCTCACTTTGACGGCTTAATCATAATCATAATCCTAACCGGTTTGAATTTTCCAGAGGTTCCTACTTGACTATGTGAAATCACGTTAAAAACAAACGTGACCAAAACCATGGCAACCACAGTCTTCCACAGTCAGCGGCCTTTTACATATTGGTCACACATTCCTCGTTATCGTCTACTAAAGACCTTCTGTCTTATTCGGAGCGGCATCGTGCAGGAAAAACGTTCGAATGTGGCCTAGCTAATAACTAGCTATCATTGGGATCATTTTGGTGCAGAGATTTAAGCTCTGCTGTAATATGACCACCGGTTACGTAAAGATAAAACGTTTATGTTACAACTTTCATAGTAACGCCACACATACAGTACTAACCGGTTCATTCGACTTCATTTAGTAAAGTTAATTGTGTGCTCATTTTTTACATAGGTCAGACGAAACAAATCAAATCCTGTCGTGTTTATGAAATCGTAGCTCTTTTTCTTCCTACTCGCGTGCGTATGTTGATCATCAGCCATAAATACTAAGTGTGTTCACGGCACAGGTGATTTACGTCCAGAAACGAATGAGCAATGAGAAACAAAAACGTGAAAAAGCGCCTCCTGAGCACGGTATGCCCTAAATCTCCCAGTAATGCAGCTCAGCCATTGCAGCTCTTCCTCCTTTTATAGTGTGCCATTATTTAAGCCCTGATTGGACAGTAGTCATATTTGTCTACATTTATGGAGGTGAGCGATTTAAACTTGACGGCGTAATCCGTATATAAACTCACAGTAACTCAGAACGATACAGAACGATATGACGCCAATGTTCACATTAGTGCGTCTCCTTATATGGAAATTCAGGAAGTAAATCCTGGGATTAAATTTCGGATACAAAAGTTTTTTTTTTCCCCCCGAACTGGATTGTCATGAACAGCACATTTCTCATGTAAATGCTCCTGTGAACGATTTACGAATTCATTTGTTTGTATAATGAGGCTGTAATCCTATTGGCTGGAAAATCCCAATATTGTGTTCCTGATCTGGATTTTAACTAAAGCACAAACCCAAACCTTGTGTCAGCGTGGAAAGCGAACTTGTTGATCCGATTACACGTGACAGGAGGACCTGAGAAGAAGAGACCACCCTCTGAAGTCCATCCTTTCATCCGGCATTTCCACATTTGCAACCAATCCCAGTGAAGCCGTGTTTATCTCGTCGTACGCTGTCTGCTTTCTCAGACGCGGCCCGTCCGACGAGGTTACAAAAAAGCATGTGATGAGCAGTGACAGCTCTCGATCTGGCGCTGGTTAGTCTTGTTAGGTCTAAACGAGACCAGAGCTGGACAAGGACAATTCAAACAGTACTTTGTGACCCGGAGCTCACGTCTTTGATGGGATTATTAAGGAGTCTTTGACCGAAAATGTCGTCACGGACATTACAGATCATTACCTTCCCTCATTCTGTCATCCCTCCATAATTCACTCCCACTTGGAGCGGCGGAGAGGACATGCTGTCCAGATGAGCCGAACGTCCCTCATTAGCGTGGCAAGTTTGCTTTGGATCACGCAACAACGCTTTAGAAAGCACGCAGAAGAGGAAATATGCAGACTTGTTGTCCTGAACGCTTATTCAGCAATTCATTTGAAATTCTTAGTAAAAGAGCACTGAGTGCTGGGACGTTAAGGCTCCATCACCAACAGTGTCGTTGTTGGACACAACGTCACTACATGATGATACGTCATTTTGTTTTTAGTTGTGTTCGTGCATCTTTTTTTAGCTAGCTGGTGCTATCCTCCGGCTACTATACAAACTAGGGATATAACTGTAATGTGTTCTAAACAGACACAGACACAGATACGAGTAGGACGCACATCACAGAGCGATAGTTTCCGTTAGCCGACTAGCTGGTTTATATTTTAGGAACTATAACCACTCATTTAAATTTGTTAGAAAATATTGTGGGCAGATTTAAAAAAAACAAAACAAAAAAACAACAACAAATAAATCAGTCCTCAGTAGCTAGCTAATAAATGCTAACCTGACAGGATTTCAGGTTAGTAGTTGATGCTAAGTGTAATTAAATTTTTAAAATTAAAAGTATTAAAACAAAACTTCTGAGGTAAATGTTGCTGATCCGGATGGTTCTATAACCTTTACAGTCTGTTTAAAAGCTAAGCTAGCTACGTCCTAGCTTATAAACTAGCTCAAAAGCATTCCCTGGTTGTCTAGCAGCAGTGTTCTCGCAACTTTAACCGTTTAAACGGCGAGTGTAAGAATGTGATTCTTTTCCCAGTATTCACAAACATAAAGTCCTGTTGAGAGCAATTTTAAAAGCATTGAAGTGTAAAACAACAACAACAACAACAACAACAAAAAAAAAACATCGAAAGTTTGGAATATCAAGAGTTTAAAATTGTATCGTCAGTATTTCGCTTCATTTCTGAACGAGACCCGAAACAGATCCTGTATTGGTTCTCAGGGTTCTGTGTTTATTTCCATCAGTCAGCTGGTCCAGAGTAAAGATACAGATACAGAAATAATAATCCAAAGGGAAATAAAGAATAAACACAGAACAAACAGCAAACATGAGATTACAGTATAAGGACCAAGTGATTGGAGATAGACGGATCTCGTTTGTTTCCCTCTCCGAAACATCTGCCCATTTTCCCCGTCGAGGTTGCGTTGCCGAGTTACGGCAGGTGTTCGTTACGTGGAAGTCGTTTGGCAACTAGCTGCGATGTCACGTCCGTGTCATCCGTGACCTCATAGTGACCTCCACTGAGAGAGACCTTGGAGAGAATCATGTGCTGAATACATACATACACCCCCCCACGCCACCCGTACACACACACACACACACACACAAGGACGCTGCTAGAGGCCAGGACAGGTTCTCATCAGCCCTGCCAGTCATCGGGAAAACACACACACACACGCGGCGGCAAAAAATTATTTCCATTCTTATACAGCTTGAGGGTCACTTGGTTTCAGGTCTTGTTGATTTCACCACCATTCAAGGTTCCCTCAACCCTTTATACATGAAGTCCTACGTTTCCATGACCCTATATTTCCAGGACTTTATATTTCCAGGACTCTATGTTTCCAGTAGCCCTGTATTTTCACTACACTATATTTGAAGTGCCTTATATTATTAGTACTCCATATTTACAAGATCCTATATTTCCTGGACCCTGTAAGGCCTCTACATTTCCAGGAGGCTGTATTTTTAGGACTTCATGGAAAAATGCATGAGCTATAACTATGAGAAACAGTAACTTGTATAAAATGAAACGAAACACTTCTGACCAATCAGATTTGAGAATTCAGTGGTGTGGTATAAAAGTTTACAGCCTCCAATTCAGCATGGACTAAACTGCATGTGTACATCCACACACACTAAATTCTGTTGCAGTCAGGAGATTGCGGTCATCTGCTTGTAATTATTTTCAATCGGATATACCACAGATTCCTTAAAGGACATTTCTCCGTGCAAATGAGAACGTGTGTGATTAGGGCAAGCCGCGTGTGTGTGTGTGTGTGTGTGTTTGTAATGGTGAATGACTTGCAGCAGAGCTGCATTTGCGCATGAATAACAAAAGCAGGAGGAAATCACGGAGGTCTAACCGCTCTCACATGTTCAATAACACGCACGGCATCAATCATAATCCTCAGCACTGTGCTGTACTTGTGGCCCACAACATTACCCATGATCCTCTGGGGCTGTGCGTGAGAGAGGTCACGCTTCAAGAGCTGACACGCAAACAGCAAAACGGCTTACATTACATTTACCATCCAGCAGTGTGCACTACTTAGCAATACATTGGCCCAAAAATTTCACCAAAAAAGGTAAACCTTTACCACCAGCAGCGTGTGTGTGTGTGTGTGCGCGCGCTAAGTGTGTGTGCTAAGTGGTAGAAATGAGACTTTACACTGACTTCAGTGTCCTCACTCCAACTCTCCAAATGGATGTTCAAAAAATATCTTACAGCCCGGTTTAGCTAGCAAGACCTGCTGTCTTATAATGAACTTAGAGTTAACTAGTGCATTTCCCGAGTTAGCTAGCTAACAACATCTGTGCTGCTTTTTTAAAAATTTTTTTATTTTACATTTTTCTAAATAAAATGTATGTAATTTAGCTAGCTAGCAATAGATGATGTCTCAACTAGGTTAATGGCCATAATAGCACAGTTCAGCATATTAGCATACTTATACTTAACTAGCTAGCGACAGCCATGTTGCCTGAACTAGGTTTATTTATTTCTTCTTTTCTTTCAGAGGAGAAATGTATTATTTACTGTTCCAGAATAAGCTAAAAGTCATCTACAATTCTAATTAGGTGATATAGACCATATGCCATATTCATATAGTTTCAGTTAGCTTGCTAGCAACATCCATATCATCTTGATCAGAACTCAGGCCTGATCTTTTTTCTGATACATGGTGCACTCATGCTAATTACTTCATTTCACAGAGATGAACTGAGGCATGACCTAGTTTTCAAGGAAATACAGTTTTTGATGGAAAAAGGTTTTGTCGAGACTGAAGCTTTGCTTTATGTCTGAGTTCAGGAAATAAAATCCTGTAAACGACATAGCCCTGAGTGAAAGCTCATGTTACAGCTGACCTACACTCTCTGTGTGTGTGTGTGTGTGTGACGGGTTTGATTAAAGCTTAGGGAATCGGTGTCACAGCGGGTTCAGTCGTCCACGTCCGTGTCTTTCACCTCTGACACACAGCAGCGGTGACTGCATGTTTACCGAGCGTGTTGTTTGTTCCAAGTTTGCTCACAGAAGCCATATTCTGACAGTCTCAGTTTATCACTATGACATGTGTAATTAAATATCAGTGTGTCTCCTCTGCGAGAAAACTGAAAGAACTACACTAACCCCGAAGAAAGGAGGAGTGTCTCGCGAGGTTATCGAGGGACTAGCGATAGGCATGCGCAAACAAAACAAAAACATCTCATTTTTATTTAAAATGATCGTGACACCGACGTCTGTCTCCCTCGCAGACCGAACCATTGAGCCAGAGGTGCCAATATTTAAAAAAAAGCAAAAAAAAAAAAAAGCAATAATACATTTCAATTCAGATTAATTTGTATACCTCTTTTAATAATAGACATTGTCACAAGGCATCGTCACATAAATATATACATTCCAGATATAAATTTGAAATGTATAAATGTTCTTCCTAATGAGCAGCCAGAGGAGACTG
>CM022755.1:37698192-37716371 GCA_012411365.1 Ameiurus melas
CCCGGTTCAAAGCCCGATGGCGCAGGGTTTCGCGCAGGGGCTCGACGCTTCATAATGAATTTTCTTTCATTCCGCTCGAGTTTTTAAAACATCAAACAATAAATCGGCCTGGGCGCGGTGAAATATTTAGATCTATTGACTGTGGCTGAAAAATGTAGAGGGCCCAAAACTCTGGTGGTTTGATGTTGATCCATTCTGAGCACTTTAATCCACTCGAGTGTTTCCTTTCATCTGCCTGGGCTTTCTGCAAAAAGAGGGAAAAAGGCCGCGAGTAGTTCTCAGACACGCAAGAAAAGTCTGCTTTAGAAAAAAAGAAAAGAAAAGAAAAGAAAAAAAAAGTGAAGTGCGCGCTTCAGCCGCGGGCCCTAAAGTCATCTACGGAGAAGTGTACTTTTCTAATTGTGGAGCTCGGACCGAGCGCTGATGCAACGTGTACTCTCACACACACACACACACACACACACACACACACACACACACACACACACACACATACAATGTGAGATGCTAAAAATTACATCACACACTCAAAGTTTGCTGACCACAATGAAGATATTGGCAAAGTTGTATCACACACACACACACACGCACACGCACGCACACACACACACACACACACACACGCACACACGCACACACACAGACAGTGCTGTGTCTTTCAAATGGTCTATCATAAAGATGACACGGCTGAAGATCAAGCACCGCCTCGTCTCCTGATCGAGCGTCCTGTAGTGCGCACTACTTAGCGATGTTCTGTCCCGTGTTTACACTCAAATCCCCGATCTGTCTTCTCTTCATCTCGCTCACGATCAATATAAACAATCCTGATGAAAAAAAATCAAAAATACAGGATCCTCCACATGGAGGTGTGTGTGTGTGTGTGTGTGTGTGTGTGTGTGTGTGTGTGTGTGTGAGTGTGTGTGTGTCGATTCTGAAAAATATCACATTGAATTCCCATATAGACCTGAATAAGAACCCAAATGGGTCCCCGTTAAAAATTCCTGTAGAAGTGGTCCTGCAGGATGTTTATGTCTCGTCCTATAAGACGATTCCTATAGGAGTCTTATAGGACTGGATCCAAAATAGAAAATTTATTCAGAATTATTTAATATTTTTTTTCACAAGGCTTCTATAAATCTGCGTGGTGAAGCATTGTTTTACTTTGTTCGCTTTTTCAGTAAAATTATTTAAAAAAAAAAAGAAGCTTTATTTTGACCCGAACTGAAGAGAAAGAGTTAAACTCATTCACCTTTCATAACCTCTGTCTCACAATCATCTCCGTTACTCTTCTTCCTCTTCCTGTGGAGAAATCTGACGTTCTCGGATGTCAGAGTCTTGCTGAGGTGAGGCGTGGAGCTGACCTCTCGCCAAAGCTCGCACGTGTGGAGCCGTAATAAATCGCCGCGCTCTCTCCACGTGCACGTGGCAACCATGACGGTCCGGTGTGACAGTAAACATCTGTTCAGTGATTCATATGATTTGAGATGTGAGGTGACACGGAGGCACATCTGCCTTCACCGCCCTGTTCCCCATACACATCACCCCAGATCCCACCCTTTACTCATGCTTTAGCAGGGAAGTCGTTCTTCAGAGTGTCCCAGTGAGTCCAGCCTGCTCAGATATATGATCTGTCATCATATTAAAACATACATTAACCCTACGAGCTTATGGGACCCTGTGTACATGTTAAATAAATCTTGATAATTCACGAAATGAAAATCATATATGTTGTTGCTATGATAAATATAAATAAACAACATAACGTTACAACATAATGACATCACAGTAACATAATAATAACATGATAATATGTCTAATTATTGTCAATAGATTATCAGAACTAATTGTAATTCAATTTAAGCTAATTAACTTTGTCATTTTGAGATCATCGCACATTTTCTTTTTAAATTAAGGTTTTAATTCATTTCAATTGAAAATAACAATTGGTTTATTTTGCGCATTGGTTTATTTGCTGCACGTGTTCTTTGTATTTATAAATAAAGCTTTGATAAAAATGCGTTTTAAGCTTAATTTGTTCTATTCGAGCACTTAAAGGAATTCAAACCAACCCATAAATAGATTTCACACAACGAGTTACGATATGACAGAGACACAGCATTGTTTAAACGTTTAAACCATTCATTTTGTAATTAATCTAATAAATGTATATACTGTCAATTTTTTTTTAGAGAATATAGTGTTAATACTGTATATAGGAGCCGCTTGCTATCATAGGCAAGGTAGGTAAAAGGTATTTTATTTCATGTACACGAATATGAACAGCTAAAAAATGTTTTACAATTTTTTTTTTTTTATTTTGATGATAATTTCACATCAACGCTAAAGCCAGATGCACTGATTTCATTCTTTCAGTGTTTTGGCTACATGAAATTTGATGTGTTCTTTGTATCTGTACAGAAAGCTTTATGACCTCATAATCATTTAAGAGAGTATTGTCATCGTCTTGGACAATATTACAGTACTGATCCAAACAGTGGAAAATCCTTCCATTCTTTCACACGTAAATCACACCCCATCATCTTAATCTGATTCAATCAGAGTTATAATTACTCTTTAATTGATTGTGCCCTGAGATGGACTGGCACCCTGTCCAGGGTGTAACCCCGCCTTGTCCTCCATGCTCCCTGGGATAGGCTCCAGGTTCCCCGTGACCCTGAAAAGGAGTAAGCGGTAGAAGATGGATGTATGGATGGATGGATGGAGATTCAGTTTATAATGATTCAGTTTTAGTCATTAAACAGAAAAGAGAAACTTCATAACGATTGCAAAACACAAACGTATTGCAGCAACATTTTTCCTCCATCCAGTCTGCTTTCTTTTTCAATTTTTTTAGTTTATTTATTTTATTTCCGTTTCAGAAAAGGTATTTTGATTTGCTGTAACACAAACACCTGTACCTCAGCTTCACTGAAATGTACTGAAGTAATGGAGGATTTTTCACATGTATGTCTTTCCTTGGATCATGAATAAATAACCTGCTGAATACTTTCCTTTTGTTGGTTCACTGTCACCACATGTGGATAAATTTGGGCATGACTAATGTATATTACATATAGGGCGTGTTTCATTTAAAATAGATGTATAGGGTAAATTGGGGTGTGGTTAATGTAAATCTCATGTGTATGAGGGTAAATTGGGGCGTGCTAATGTAAATGTGATGTGTATGACAGTAGACTGGGGTGTGGTTAATGTAAATGAGATGTCTTTGATGCAAATATGCAAATAATTTTTACAAAAGCTTGATTTGAGGTTTATCATCGCTGACTATGATGTTGTACATTATTTTATTAAACCACACACACACACACACACACGTTATTCCATGCTTCTAAAACATGGATAAATATTCAAATGAATATCCAAAGATATTTATGTTCTGTATAGTGTGTATTACACACACACACACACACACACACACACACACACACCCACATGTCAGTGTAGTGACCTGGACCAGACCCTGCCCTTTCCCTCCAGCCGTAACACTGAGTGTGTGTATCGTGGTCTGTTCTTCATCATCCTGCGTTTCTGATGATGTCATCATTTTATTTTTATATTCATTGGTTATGACTTCAGCGAAGCAAAGTCTGATTCCCTCCTTTCCAAAAAAAACAAAAAAACAAAAAAACAAAAAACCCATAACATCTGGAATAGTCAGTCTGAATCTCACAGACGTGAGTCTAATCTACAGATTCATCTGTCAACTTTCATCTGAAACAAACTTAAATAAATGTTTACTGTCACATGATTTCCACATGCAGAGGAACGTGCTGTACATTTTAAACCTCGGAGAACAGAGCTTGTTCAGATAACGTGCGGATATTTTCATATTGGGTTTGATATTGTGTTATCATTCTGTGAAATGATCACATCACTCTAACGCAGACACAATACAAGGTTTATTAATAAAAATGAAAAGAAATAAAGAACAAAAATGTAAATAATAAGAAAGAAAGAAAGAAAGAAAGAGAGAAAGAAAGAAAGAAAGAAAGAAGCAAGGAGTGAAGGAAAAATAACATTCGAATGATTTGCTTTGGTTTCATTTTTCTGAGAAATGAAACCTTTGTGAATTTTAAGAAATAAAACAGCACAATGTGATTTTTATTGGACAAACAGGTGATTATGTGTGTGTGTGTGGTATTGCAGATTGTGTGACATGGTACACAATACCAATCAGCAACACGCAGTGATGCTAGCTCCGCCCCCTGAGTATGATTAGTTCCTGTTAGTGCCTTGATTCTTCTTGAACAAACAATATGGCAGCAGGGGCTGATGGGAAATAACAGTGTGCAGAGTGTTCAGGGAGTTTGGGGTGCCAAAATTTACAGTAAAAAAGCCATTAACATGCAACTAAATGTGATTAGAACACAATATAAAAAATTTGAGAATGAAACAATGACGACATGCTTCCATAGTGACACATACATAAGACAGATTCTATTATGTGAATAAAGAAAAAGAAAGAAAGCAAGAGGGAAAGAAAAACAAGCAAAAAACTAATAAAAAAAAGGCAACAGGGAGAAAAAAAGAAAAAAATTAAAACGAAAGAAAAGAATGAATGCAAGTTAATACATAAAAAAACCCAATTACAACAGGGACAAAGAGAGAGAGTAAGAAAAGAAAGAATGCATGAAGAAAGAGGCACAGAAAGAAAAAAGAGAAAGAAAGAAACATGAACAGACGGAAGAAAAGAAAGATGAAGAAAAAAGTAAAAAGTGTTTAAATAATGTTTTCATGTTAATAAATCGTTTGTGTCAATAACATGTTTATGTAAATAAAGCACTTGTGTAAATAAAACGTTTGTGTAAATAAATTGTTCGTGTGAATAACTTGTTCGTTTAAATGAAGCCTTCATGTGAATAAATTGTTCGTGTGAATAAAGTGTTCGTGTAAATAAAGCACTTGAGTTAATAAAGCGTTCAAGTGAATAAAGTGCATGTGTAAATAAACAATCGTCTAAATAAAGCGATCGTGTAAATAAAGTGTTCGTGTAAATAAAGCGTTCATGTAAATAAAGTGTTCGTGTAAATAAAGCGTTCGTGTGAAGAAAGTGTTCGTGTAAATAAAGTGTTTGTGTAAATAAAGCCTAAGTGTAAATAAAGCGTTCGTGTAAATAAAGTGTTTGTGTAAATAAAGCCTAAGTGTAAATAAAGCGTTCATGTAAATAAAGCGTTCATGTGAATAAAGTGTTTGTGTAAATAAAGTGTTTGTGTAAATAAAGCGTTCGTGTGAATAAAGTGTTCGTGTAAATAAAGTGTTCGTGTAAATAAAGCCTAAGTGTAAATAAAGCGTTCATGTAAATAAAGCGTTCATGTGAATAAAGTGTTCGTGTAAATAAAGTGTTCGTGTAAATAAAGCCTAAGTGTAAATAAAGCGTTCATGTAAATAAAGCGTTCATGTGAATAAAGTGTTCGTGTAAATAAAGCGTTCGTGTGAATAAAGCGTTCGTGTGAATAAAGTGTTCGTGTAAATAAAGTTTTCATGTGAATAACTTTTTCGTGTAAATAAAGCGTTCATGTGAATAAAACACTTGTGTACCTAAAGTGTTTGTGTAAATAAAGCACTCGTGTGAAGAAAGTGTTCGTGTAAATAAAGTGTTTGTGTAAATAAAGCCTAAGTGTAAATAAAGCGTTCATGTAAATAAAGTGTTCGTGTAAATAAAGCCTAAGTGTAAATAAAGCGTTCATGTAAATAAAGTGTTCGTGTAAATAAAGCGTTCGTGTGAAGAAAGTGTTCGTGTAAATAAAGTGTTCGTGTAAATAAAGCCTAAGTGTAAATAAAGCGTTCATGTAAATAAAGCGTTCATGTGAATAAAGTGTTCGTGTAAATAAAGTGTTCGTGTGAATAAAGCGTTCGTGTGAATAAAGTGTTTGTGTAAATAAAGCGTTCGTGTGAATAAAGTGTTCGTGTAAATAAAGTTTTCATGTGAATAACTTGTTCGTGTAAATAATGCGTTCATGTGAATAAAACACTTGTGTACCTAAAGTGTTTGTGTAAATAAAGCACTCGTGTAAATAAAACGTTCATGTGAATAAAGCGTTCATCTAAATAAAGCGTTCGTGTAAATAAAGTGTTCATGTGAATAACTTGTTCGTGTAAATAAAGCGTTCATGTGAATAAAGTGTTGGTGTAAATAAAGTGCTCGTGTAAATAAAGCGTTCGTCTAAATAAAGCGCTCGTGTGAATAAAGTTTTTGTGTAAATAAAGCATTCATGTGAATAAAGCACTTGTGTACCAAAAGTGTTCGTGTAAAAAAATCACTCGTGTAAATAAAACGTTTGTGTAAATAAAGTGTTTGTGTGAATAAAGTGTTCGTGTGAATAAAGTGTTCGTGTGAATAAAGCGTTCATGTAAATAAAGTGTTTGTGTAAATAAAGCGTTCGTGTGAATAAAGTGTTTGTGTGAATAAAGTGTATGTGTAAATAAAGCGCTCGTGTAAATAAAGCGTTCGTGTGAATAAAGTGTTTGTGTAAATAAAGCCTAAGTGTAAATAAAGCGTTCGTGTGAATAAAGTTTTCGTGTAAATAAAGCATCTGTGTAAATAAAGTGTTTGTGTAAATAAAGTGTTTGTGTAAATAAAGTTTTCGTGTAAATAAAGCCTAAGTGTAAATAAAGCGCTTGTGTGAATAAAGCGTTCGTGTAAATAAAGCGTTCGTGTGAATAAAGTGTTTGTGTAAATAAAGCGCTTGTGTGAATAAAGCGTTCGTGTAAATAAAGCGTTCATGTGAATAAAGTTTTCGTGTAAATAAAGTGTTTGTGTGAATAAAGTGTTCGTGTGAATAACTTGTTAGTATAAATAAAGTGTTCATGTGAATAAAACACTTGTGTACCTAAAGTGTTCGTGTAAATAAAGCAGTCGTGTAAATAAAACGTTCGTGTAAATAAAGCGTTCATCTAAATAAAGCGTTTGTGTGAATAAAGTGTTTGTGTAAATAAAGTCTTTGTGTAAATAAAGTTTTCGTGTAAATAAAGCCTAAGTGTAAATAAAGCACTCGTGTAAATAAAACGTTCGTGTAAATAAAGCGTTCATCTAAATAAAGCGTTCGTGTGAATAAAGCACTTGTGTAAATAAAGCGTTCCTGTGAATAAAGTATTTGTGTTAATAAAGTGTTTGTGTTATTAAAGTGGTTTTGTGTTAATAAAGTGTTTTTGTTAATAAAGTGTTTTTGTTAATAAAGTGTTTTGTGTTAATAAACTGTTTGTGTTAATAAAGTGGTTTTCTGTTAATACAATGTTTGTGTTAATAAAGTGTTTTTGTGTTAATAAAGTGTTTGTGTTAATAAAGTGTTTGTGTGTTAATAAAGTGTTCGTGTAAATAGTGTTCGTGTAAATAAAACGTTCGTCTAAATAAAGCGCTCTTGTGAATAAAGCGTTCTGTAAATAAAGCGTTCGTGTAAATAAAGTGTTTGTCTAAATAAAGCGATCGTGGGAATAAAGTGTTTGGTAAATAAAGCGTTCGTGTGAATAAAGTGTTCGTGTAAATAAAGTTTTCATGTGAATAACTTGTTCGTGTAAATAAAGCGTTCATGTGAATAAAACACTTGTGTACCTAAAGTGTTTGTGTAAATAAAGCACTGTGTGTAAATAAAACGTTCATGTGAATAAAGCGTTCATCTAAATAAAGCGTTCGTGTAAATAAAGTGTTCATGTGAATAACTTGTTCGTGTAAATAAAGCGTTCATGTGAATAAAGTGTTGGTGTAAATAAAGTGCTCGTGTAAATAAAGCGTTCGTCTAAATAAAGCGCTCGTGTGAATAAAGTTTTTGTGTAAATAAAGCATTCATGTGAATAAAGCACTTGTGTACCAAAAGTGTTCGTGTAAAAAAATCACTCGTGTAAATAAAACGTTTGTGTAAATAAAGTGTTTGTGTAAATAAAGCGTTCGTGTGAATAAAGTGTTTGTGTGAATAAAGTGTTTTTGTAAATAAAGCCTAAGTGTAAATAAAGCGTTCGTGTGAATAAAGTTTTCGTGTAAATAAAGCATTTGTGTGAATAAAGTGTTTGTGTAAATAAAGTGTTTGTGTAAATAAAGTTTTCGTGTAAATAAAGCGTTCGTGTAAATAAAGCGCTTGTTTGAATAAAGCGTTCGTGTAAATAAAGCGTTCGTGTGAATAAAGTGTTTGTGTAAATAAAGTGTTTGTGTGAATAAACCGTTCGTGTAAATAAAGCGTTCATGTGTATAAAGTTTTCGTGTAAATAAAGCGTTCGTGTGAATAAAGTTTCGTGTAAATAAAACGTTCGTGTAAATAAAGCATTCGTGTGAATAAAGCGTTCGTGTAAATAAAGCGTTCATATAAATAAAGCGTTCGTGTAAATAAAGCGTTCGTGTAAATAAAATGTTCGTGTAAATAAAGCGTTCGTGTAAATAAAGTGTTCGTGTGAATAAAGTGTTCGTGTAAATAAAGCGTTCGTGTGAATAAAGTGTTCGTGTAAATAAAGCGTTTGTGTAAATAAAGCATTTTTGTAAATAAAGTGTTCATGTAAATAAAGTGTTCGTGTAAATAAAGCGTTCGTGTAAATAAAGCATTTGTGTAAATAAAGTGTTCATGTAAATAAAGCGTTCGTGTGAATAAAGTTTTCGTGTAAATAAAGCGTTCGTGTGAATAAAGCGTTCGTGTGAATAAAGTTTTCGTGTAAATAAAGTGTTCGTGTAAATAAAGCGTTCATGTAAATAAAGTGTTTGTGTGAATAAAGTGTTTGTATTTATAACTCATTCGTGTGAATAAAGCGTTCGTGTGAATAACTTGTTCATGTAAATAAAGCGTTCATGTGAATAAAGCACTTGTGTACCTAAAGTGTTCGTGTAAATAAAGCGTTCGTTTAAATAAAGCGTTTGTGTAAATAAAGCATTCGTGTAAATAAAGTGTTCGTGTAAAGAAAGCGTTCGTGTGAATAAAGTTTTCGTGTGAATAAAGCATTTGTGTGAATAAAGTGTTTGTGTAAATAAAGTGTTTGTGTAAATAAAGTGTTTGTGTAAATAAAGCGTTCGTTTAAATAAAGCGTTTGTGTAAATAAAACGCTCGTGTAAATAAAGTGTTCGTGTAAAGAAAGCGTTCGTGTAAATAAAGCGTTCGTGTGAATAAAGTTTTCGTGTGAATAAAGTGTTTGTGTGAATAAAGTGTTTGTGTGAATAACTTGATCATGTAAATAAAGCGTTCGTGTGAATAAAGCACTTGTGTACCTAAAGTGTTCGTGTAAATAAAGCGTTTGTGTAAATAAAGCGTTCGTGTAAATATAGTGTTCGTGTAAATAAAGCGTTCATGTGAATAAAGTGTTCGTGTGAATAAAGCACTTGTGTAAATAAAGCGTTCCTGTGAATAAAGTATTTGTGTTAATAAAGTGTTTGTGTTATTAAAGTGTTTTTGTGTTAATAAAGTGTTTTTGTGTTAATAAAGTGTTTGTGTTAATAAAGTGTTTTTGTTAATAAAGTGTTTTTGTTAATAAAGTGTTTTGTGTTAATAAAGTGTTTGTGTTAATAAAGTGTTTTTTTGTTAATAAAGTGTTTTGTGTTAATAAAGTGTTTTTGTGTTAATAAAGTGTTTGTGTTAATAAAGTGTTTTTGTGTTAATAAAGTGTTTTTGTGTTAATAAAGTGTTTTTGTTAATAAAGTGTTTTGTGTTAATAAAGTGTTTGTGTTAATAAAGTGTTTTTGTTAATAAAGTGTTTTTGTGTTAATAAAGTGTTTTTGTTAATAAAGTGTTTTGTGTTGTTTTATGTTAATAAAGTGTTTTATGTTAATAAAGTGTTTTATGTTAATAAAGTGTTTTTGTGTTAATAAAGTGTTTTTGTGTTAATAAAGTGTTTTGTGTTAATAAAGTGTTTTTGTGTTAATAAAGTGTTTTTGTTAATAAAGTGTTTTGTGTTAATAAAGTGTTTTGTGTTAATAAAGTGTTTTTGTGTTAATAAAGTGTTTGTGTTAATAAAGTGTTTTTGTTAATAAAGTGTTTTTGTGTTAATAAAGTGTTTGTGTTAATAAAGTGTTTTGTGTTAATAAAGTGTTTTTTTGTTAATAAAGTGTTTGTGTTAATAAAGTGTTTTGTTAATAAAGTGTTTTTTGTTAATAAAGTGTTTTTGTTAATAAAGTGTTTTGTGTTAATAAAGTGTTTGTGTTAATAAAGTGTTTTTTGTTAATAAAGTGTTTTTGTGTTAATAAAGTGTTTTTGTTAATAAAGTGTTTTGTGTTGTTTTATGTTAATAATGTGTTTTATGTTAATAAAGTGTTTTATGTTAATAAAGTGTTTTTGTGTTAATAAAGTGTTTTTGTGTTAATAAAGTGTTTGTGTTAATAAAGTATTTTTGTGTTAATAAAGTGTTTTTGTTAATAAAATGTTTTTGTGTTAATAAAGTATTTTTGTGTTAATAAAGTATTTGTGTTAATAAAGTGTTTTTGTTAATAAAGTTTTTGTGTTAATAAAGTGTTTTATGTTAATAAAGTGTTTTATGTTAATAAAGTGTTTTATATTAATAAAGTGTTTTTGTTAATAAAGGTTTTTGTGTTAATAAAGTGTTTTTGTTAATAAAGTGTTTGTGTTAATAAAGTGTTTGTGTTAATAAAGTGTTTGTGTTAATAAAGTGTTTTTGTGTTGTTAATAAAGTGTTTTGTGTTAATAAAGTGTTTTGTGTTAATAAAGTGTTTTGTGTTAATAAAGTGTTTTTGTGTTAATAAAGTGTTTGTGTTAATAAAGTGTTTTTGTTAATAAAGTGTTTTGTGTTAATAAAGTGTTTGTGTTAATTAAGTGTTTTTGTGTTAATAAAGTGTTTGTGTTAATAAAGTGTTTGTTGTTAATAAAGTGTTTTTGTGTTAATAAAGTGTTTTGTGTTAATAAAGTGTTTTTTGTTAATAAAGTGTTTTGTGTTAATAAAGTGTTTGTGTTAATAAAGTGTTTTTGTTAATAAAGTGTTTGTGTTAATAAAGTGTTTTTGTTAATAAAGTGTTTTGTGTTAATAAAGTGTTTTGTGTTAATAAAGTGTTTTGTGTTAATAAAGTGTTTGTGTTAATAAAGTGTTTTGTGTTAATAAAGTGTTTTGTGTTAATAAAGTGTTTGTGTTAATAAAGTGTTTTTGTTAATAAAGTGTTTTTGTGTTAATAAAGTGTTTGTGTTAATAAAGTGTTTTGTGTTGTTTTATGTTAATAATGTGTTTTGTGTTAATAAAGTGTTTTTGTGTTAATAAAGTGTTTTGTGTTAATAAAGTATTTTTGTGTTAATAAAGTGTTTTTGTTAATAAAATGTTTTTGTGTTAATAAAGTATTTTTGTGTTAATAAAGTGTTTGTGTTAATAAAGTATTTTTTGTTAATAAAGTATTTTGTGTTAATAGTGTTTTATGTTAATAAAGTGTTTTATGTTAATAAAGTGTTTTATATTAATAAAGTGTTTTTGTTAATAAAGTGTTTGTGTTAATAGTGTTTGTGTTAATAAAGTGTTTGTGTTAATAAAGTGTTTTGTGTTAATAAAGTTTTTGTGTTAATAAAGTGTTTTGTGTTAATAAAGTGTTTTTGTTAATAAAGTGTTTTGTGTTAATAAAGTTTTTGTGTTAATAAAGTGTTTGTGTTAATAAAGTGTTTTGTTAATAAAGTATTTTTGTGTTAATAAAGTGTTTGTGTTAATAAAGTGTTTTTTGTTAATAAAGTGTTTTTGTGTTAATAAAGTGTTTGTGTTAATAAAGTGTTTGTGTTAATAAAGTGTTTTGTGTTAATAAAGTGTTTGTGTTAATAAAGTGTTTTTGTGTTAATAAAGTGTTTGTGTTAATAAAGTGTTTTTGTTAATAAAGTGTTTTTGTGTTAATAAAGTGTTTGTGTTAATAAAGTGTTTTTGTGTTAATAAAGTGTTTTTGTGTTAATAAAGTGTTTGTGTTAATAAAGTGTTTTGTGTTAATAAAGTGTTTGTGTTAATAAAGTGTTTTTGTGTTAATAAAGTGTTTGTGTTAATAAAGTGTTTGTGTTAATAAAGAGTATTTTTGTGTTAATAAAGTGTTTGTGTTAATAAAGTGTTTTTTGTTAATAAAGTGTTTTTGTGTTAATAAAGTGTTTGTGTTAATAAAGTGTTTGTGTTAATAAAGTGTTTTGTGTTAATAAAGTGTTTGTGTTAATAAAGTGTTTTGTGTTAATAAAGTGTTTTTGTGTTAATGAAGTGTTTGTGTTAATAAAGTGTTTTTGTGTTAATAAAGTGTTTGTGTTAATAAAGTGTTTTTGTGTTAATAAAGTGTTTGTGTTAATAAAGTGTTTTGTGTTAATAAAGTGTTTGTGTTAATAAAGTGTTTGTGTTAATAAAGTGTTTGTGTTAATAAAGTGTTTGTGTTAATAAAGTGTTTTGTTAATAAAAGTTTGTGTAAATAAAGTGTTTGTTTAATAAAGTGTTTTTGGATAAAGTGTTTGTGTAAATAAAGTGTTTTTTGTTAATAAAAGTGTTTTTGTAAATAAAAGTTTTTATGTTAATAACTTGTTTGTGTTAATAAAGTGTTTATGTTAATAAAAGATTTGTGTAACTAAAGTGTTTGTGTTAATAAAGTATTTTGTGTTAATAAAAGTGTTTTGTGTTAATAAAGTGTTTATGTTAATAAAAGTGTTGTTGTTAATAAAGTGTTTATGTTAATAACTTGTTTGTGTTAATAAAGTGTTTTTGTTAATAAAGTGTTTGGTGTTAATAAAGTGTTTGTGTTAATAAAGTGTTTGTGTTAATAAAGGTTTGTGTTAATAAAGTTTTTGTTAAATAAAGTATTTTTGTTAATAAAGTATTTGTGTACCAAAGTGTTTTGTTAATAAAAATGTTTTGTGTTAATAAAGTGTTTGTGTAAATAAAGTGTTTGTGTTAATAAAGTGTTTGTGTGAATAAAGTGTTTTGTGTTAATAAAGTGTTTTTGTGTAATAAAGTGTATGTGTTAATAAAGTGTTGCTTGTTAATAAAGTTTTTTGTGTTAATAAAGTATTTGTGTTAATAAAGTGTTTTGTGTTAATAAAGTGTTTTGTGTAAATAAGTGTTTTGTGTTAATAAAGTGTTGTTTATAAATAAACGTTTGTTTGATAAAGTGTTTGTGTTAATAAAGTGTTTGTGTTAATAAAGTGTTTTGTGTTAATAAAGTGTTTGTGTTAATAAAGTGTTTTTGTTAATAAAAGTGTTTGTGTATAAAGTGTTTGTGTAAATAAAAGTGTTTGTGTGAAGTTTGTAAATAAAGTGTTTGTGTAATAAAGTATTTGTGTTAATAAAGTGTTATTTTAAATAAGTGTTTATATAAATAAGTGTTTTGTGTTAATAAAGTGTTTTGTTAATAAAATGTTTTGTGTTAAATAAAGTGTTTGTGTTAATAAAGTGTTTGTGTTAATAAAGTGTTTTGTGTTAATAAAGTGTTTATGTTAATAATGTTTTGTGTTAATAAAGTGTTTGTGTTAATAAAGTATTTTGTTAATAAAGTGTTTGTGTAAATAAAGTGTTTGGTGAAAAAGTGTTTTGTGTTAATAAAGTGTTTGTGTAAATAAAGTGTTTGTGTAAATAAAAGTGTTTTGTTTAATAAAGTGTTTGTGTTAATAAAGTGTTTTTGTTAATAAAGTATTTTTTGTTAATAAAGTGTTTGTGTTAATAAAGTGTTTTGTGTTAATAAAGTGTTCGTGTTAATAAAGTATTGTGTTAATAAAGTGTTTTGTGTTAATAAAGTGTTTTGTGTTAATAAAGTTTTTGTGTTAATAAAGTGTTTGTGTTAATAAAGTGTTTTGTGATAAGTTTTTTGTGTTAATAAAGTGTTTGTGTTAATAAAAGTGTTTATGTTAATAAAGTGTTTGTTGTTTAATAAAGTGTTTGTATTTATAAGTTTTTTGTGTTAATAAAGTGTTTGTGTTAATAACTTGTTTGTGTTAATAAAGTGTTTTTGTTAATAAAGTATTTGTGTACATAAAGTGTTTTTGTTAATAAAGTGTTTGTGTTTAAATAAGTGTTTGTGTTAATAAAGTATTTGTGTGTTAATAAAGTGTTTGTGTAAAAGTGTTTGTGTTAATAAAGTTTTTCGTGTTAATAAAGTATTTGTGTTAATAAAGTGTTTGTGTTAATAAAGTGTTTGTGTGTAAATAAAGTGTTTGTGTTAATAAGTTAGTTTGTGTTATAAATAAAGTGTTTGTGTTAATAAAGTGTTTGTGTAAAAGTGTTTGTGTTAATAAAGGGGTTGTGTTAATAAAGTTTTTTGTGTTAATAAAGTGTTTGTGTTAATAAAGTGTTTGTGTTAATAAAGTGTTTATGTTAATAAAGTGTTTGTGTTAATAAAGTATTTGTGTACTAAAGTGTTTGTGTAAATAAAGTGTTTGTGTTAATAAAGTGTTTTTGTGTTAATAAAGTGTTTTGTGTTAATAAAGTGTTTGTGTTAATAAAGTGTTTGTGTTAATAAAGTGTTTGTGTTAATAAAGTGTTTTGTTAATAAAGTGTTTGTGTTAATAAAGTGTTTGTGTTAATAAAGTGTTTTTGTGTTAATAAAGTGTTTTTGTGTTAATAAAGTGTTTGTGTTAATAAAGTGTTTGTTGTTAATAAAGTGTTTTTGTTAATAAAGTGTTTTGTGTTAATAAAGTGTTTGTGTTAATAAAGTGTTTTTGTTAATAAAGTGTTTTTGTTAATAAAGTGTTTTTGTGTTAATAAAGTGTTTGTGTTAATAAAGTGTTTTTGTGTTAATAAAGTGTTTTGTGTTAATAAAGTGTTTTTGTTAATAAAGTGTTTTGTGTTAATAAAGTGTTTGTGTTAATAAAGTGTTTTTGTTAATAAAGTGTTTTGTGTTAATAAAGTGTTTTTGTTAATAAAGTGTTTTGTGTTGTTTTATGTTAATAAGTGTTTTATGTTAATAAAGTGTTTTATGTTAATAAAGTGTTTTGTGTTAATAAAGTGTTTTTGTGTTAATAAAGTGTTTTGTGTTAATAAAGTGTTTGTGTTAATAAAGTGTTTTTGTTTAATAAAGTGTTTTTGTGTTAATAAAGTGTTTGTGTTAATAAAGTGTTTTTGTTAATAAAGTGTTTGTGTTAATAAAGTGTTTGTGTTAATAAAGTGTTTTGTGTTAATAAAGTGTTTTGTGTTAATAAAGTGTTTTGTGTTAATAAAGTGTTTTTGTGTTAATAAAGTGTTTTTTAATAAAGTGTTTGTGTTAATAAAGTGTTTTTGTGTTAATAAAGTGTTTGTGTTAATAAAGTATTTTTTGTTAATAAAGTTTTTTGTGTTAATAAAGTGTTTTGTGTTAATAAAGTGTTTTGTGTTAATAAAGTGTTTTGTGTTAATAAAGTGTTTGTGTTAATAAAGTGTTTTGTGTTAATAAAGTGTTTTTGTTAATAAAGTGTTTTGTGTTAATAAAGTGTTTGTGTTAATAAAGTGTTTTGTGTTAATAAAGTGTTTTGTGTTAATAAAGTGTTTTTGTTAATAAAGTATTTTTGTGTTGTTTTATGTTAATAAAGTGTTTTGTGTTAATAAAGTGTTTTTGTGTTAATAAAGTGTTTGTGTTAATAAAGTGTTTTTGTGTTAATAAAGTGTTTTTGTTAATAAACTGTTTGTGTTAATAAAGTGTTTGTGTTAATAAAGTGTTTTTGTTAATAAAGTGTTTGTGTTAATAAAGTGTTTGTGTTAATAAAGTGTTTTGTGTTAATAAAGTGTTTTGTGTTAATAAAGTGTTTTGTGTTAATAAAGTGTTTTTGTTTAATAAAGTGTTTGTGTTAATAAAGTGTTTTGTGTTAATAAAGTGTTTGTGTTAATAAAGTGTTTTGTGTTAATAAAGTTTTTTGTGTTAATAAAGTGTTTGTGTTAATAAAGTGTTTTTGTGTTAATAAAGTGTTTTTTGTTAATAAAGTGTTTGTGTTAATAAAGTGTTTGTGTTAATAAAGTGTTTTGTGTTAATAAAGTATTTTTGTGTTAATAAAGTGTTTGTGTTAATAAAGTGTTTTTGTTAATAAAGTGTTTTTGTGTTAATAAAGTGTTTGTGTTAATAAAGTGTTTGTGTTAATAAAGTGTTTTGTGTTAATAAAGTGTTTTGTGTTAATAAAGTGTTTTGTGTTAATAAAGTGTTTTGTGTTAATAAAGTGTTTGTGTTAATAAAGTGTTTTGTTTATAAAGTGTTTTTGTGTTAATAAAGTGTTTGTGTTAATAAAGTGTTTTTGTGTTAATAAAGTGTTTGTGTTAATAAAGTGTTTGTGTTAATAAAGTGTTTTTGTGTTAATAAAGTGTTTTGTGTTAATAAAGGTGTTTTGTGTTAATAAAGTGTTTTTGTGTTAATAAAGTGTTTGTGTTAAAAAAAGTGTTTTTGTGTTAATAAAGTGTTTGTGTTAATAAAGTGTTTGTGTTAATAAAGTGTTTTTGTGTTAATAAAGTGTTTGTGTTAATAGTGTTTGTGTTAATAAAGTGTTTTTGTTAATAAAGTGTTTGTGTTAATAAAGTGTTTTGTGTTAATAAAAGTGTTTTTGTGTTAATAAAGTGTTTGTGTTAATAAAGTGTTTTTGTGTTAATAAAGTGTTTGTGTTAATAAAGTGTTTTGTGTTAATAAAGTGTTTGTGTTAATAAAGTGTTTGTGTTTGTGTTAATAAAGTGTTTGTGTTAATAAAGTGTTTTGTGTTAATAAAATGTTTTTGTGTTAATAAAGGTTTTTGTGTTAATAAAGTGTTTGTGTTAATAAAAGTGTTTGGTGTTAATAAAGTGTTTTGTGTTAATAAAGTGTTTTTGTGTAATAAAGTGTTTTGTGTTAATAAAGTGTTTGTTGTTAATAAAGTGTTTGTGTTAATAAAGTTTTTGTGTTAATATAATTGTTTTGTGTTAATAAAGTGTTTGTGTTAATAAAAAATTTTTGTTTTTTAAGTGTTTGTTGGTTAATAAAGTGTTGTGTGTTAATAAAAGTGTTTTTTTATAAGTGTTTGTTTATAAGTGTTTGTGTTAATAAAGTGTATAATTGTTTGTGTTAATAAAGTGTTTGTTGTGTAATAAAGTGTTTTTTGTTAATAAAGGTGTTTGTGTTAATAAAGTGTTTTGTGTAAATAGTTTTTTGTGTTAATAAAAGTTTTTGTGTTAATAAAAGTATTTGTGATAAAGTGTTTGTGTAAAAGTGTTTGTTAAAAAGGTATTTGTGTTAATAAAATGTTTTGTGTTAATAAAGTGTTTGTGTTAATAAAGTGTTTTGTGTTAATAAAGTGTTTGTGTTAATAAAGTGTTTTGTGTTAATAAAGTGTTTTTGTGTTAATAAAGTGTTTGTGTTAATAAAGTTTTTGTGTTAATAAAGGTGTTTGTGTAATAAGGTGTTTGTGTTAATAAAGTGTTTGTGTTAATAAAGTTTTTGTGTTAATAAAAGTGTTGGTGTTAATAAAAGTTTTTTGGTTAATAAAGTGTTTGTGTTAATAAAGTGTTTGTGTGTAATAAAGTGTTTGTGTTAATAAAGGTGTTTGTGTTAATAAAGTTTGTGTTAATAAAGTGTTTTGTTAATAAAGTTTTTGTGTTAATAAAGGTGTTTGTGTTAATAAAGTTTTGTGTTAATAAAATGTTTGTGTTAATAAAGTTTTTGTGTTAATAAAGTGTTTTGTGTTAATAAAGTGTTTGTATTAATAAAGTGTTTGTGTTAATAAAGTGTTTGTGTTAATAAAAAGTTTTTGTGTTAATAAAAGTGTTTTGTGTTAATAAAAGTGTTTGTGTTAATAAAGTGTTTGTGTTATAAAAGGTTTGTGTTAATAAAGTGTTTGTGTTAATAAAGTGTTTTAATAAAGTTTGTGTTAATAAAGTGTTTGTGTAAATAAAGTGTTTGTGTTAATAAAGTGTTTGTGTTAATAAAGTGTTTGTGTTAATAAAAGTGTTTGTGTTAATAAAGTGTTTGTGTTAATAAAGTGTTTGTGTTAATAAAGTGTTTTGTGTTAATAAAGTTTTTTGTTAATAAATGTTTGTGTAAATAAAGTGTTTTTTGTTTTTAATAAAGTGTTTGTGTTAATAAAGTGTTTTGTGTTAATAAGGTGTTTTGGTGTTAATAAGTTTTTTGTGTTAATAAGTGTTTGGTGTTAATAAAGTGTTTGTGTTAATAAAGTGTTTTGTGTTAATAAAGTGTTTGTGTTAATAAAAGTGTTTGTGTTAATAAAGTGTTTGTGTTAATAAAGTGTTTGTATTTATGCTATTTGTGTGAATAAAGCGTTCTGTGAATAACTTGTTCATGTAAATAAGAGCGTTCATGTGAATGA
>CM022755.1:37729371-37734371 GCA_012411365.1 Ameiurus melas
TCTAACCCGTTCTAACCTGGTTCTAATCTGGTTCTTACCCATTCTAACCCGGTTCTAACCCAATCTAATCTGGTTCTAACCCATTCTAACCTGGTTCTAACCCAATCTAATCCGGTTCTAACCCATTCTAACCTGGTTCTAACCCGGTTCTAACCCGGTTCTAACCCATTCTAACCCGGTTCTAACCCAATCTAATCTGGTTCTAACCCATTCTAACCCGGTTCTAACCCAATCTAATCTGGTTCTAACCCATTCTAACCTGGTTCTAACCCATTCTAACCCGGTTCTAACCCAATCTAATCTGGTTCTAACCCATTCTAACCTGGTTCTAACCCAATCTAATCCGGTTCTAGCCCATTCTAACCTGGTTCTAATCCGGTTCTAACCCATTCTAACCCGGTTCTAACCTGGTTCTAACCCGTTCTAACCTGGTTCTAATCTGGTTCTTACCCATTCTAACCCGGTTCTAACCCATTCTAACCTGGTTCTAACCCATTCTAACCCGGTTCTAACCCATTCTAACCCGGTTCTAACCTGGTTCTAACCCGTTCTAACCTGGTTCTAATCTGGTTCTTACCCATTCTAACCCGGTTCTAACCCATTTTAACCTGGTTCTAACCCATTCTAACCTGGTTCTAATCCGGTTCTAACCCGGTTCTAACCCATTCTAACCTGGTTCTAATCCGGTTGTAACCCATTCTAACCTGGTTCTAACCCAATCTAATCCAGTTCTAACCCGGTTCTAATCCATTCTAACCTGGTTTAAACCGGAGTTTAGACCGGTTTAGACCTGTTGCTCTAAGTAAGAAAATGAAGTGTGTTGACAAAGAAAAGCTGGTGATTAGACACAGCCAGTACTCACTACCATACGACTACCATCACTACTGTCTCTCTTTCTCTCTCTCTCTCTCTCTCCGTCTCTCTCACTCTCTCCCTCTCCATCTCCCTGTCTCTCTCTCCCTGTCTCTCTCTCTCTCTCTCTCTCAATGTGGTGTCATGTATTGTTACACAGAGCATCTGGCAGTCTTTGTGCCTTAAAGAAGAAGTTCAGCCAAAAAATAAAAAAATACGTCTTTACTGCAGTTGTAGTTGTGTTGGTTCTCCAAACGCCATCGTTCCACACAGACCCTTGAGAACCTTGTTCCACGTTACAGTTCAGATCCACCTCATCTCTCTAAGCAACGTTTAGCTCCTGCATTGACGCCTCTCAGCTGTGAGTGCTGCAACGCCAGCTAGATTTAGAGTATAGTTACTGAATAGTGGACCATGTGACCTATTTCAGCCAATAGGGAAACACCGATGACAACATCGTGCACCGCACAGAATTGTGGCGAATTCTACGAGTTGGAACGACGACTGGTGCCAGGCGAGACGGGTGCTAAATACACCGTTCGTCATGACAAATGTGTACGACTGACAAACCACTGTTGCTAGGCAACTGGGGGAACCTTACATTGTGAAAAATGCACACAAGTTTGCATAGTGATTGTTGCTAGGCAAAATATTCCTCAAAATATAAGTTATGATCAACTCGAACAACTTAGAACAAACTGATTTTGAGTCCGTGACATAGCGAACCATTAATAAATGCAATTCATTTTATTTTGATTACGCTTATTACGTTGTTGTTTTAAGCGTTCCTCGTGACCCTCCGGTCATTACTGCGGAATTCAATAACGGAGTGTCACAGGACATCGGACGAGGTCTCTCGTTGTCCAGTTGTGCTTAAACGTTGACCTTCCTCACACACACCTGTTTCCACACACACACACATTAGACGTGGCTCTCGGCGTGTGTTTCGCGACCTGGCGTTGTCCACAGAGGCCTGTCCACCATCTGCTGGAGGAATTCACCGCTCCAGACAAAAGGATTGGCAGAAAACTCGCTTTGTCTGAAACCTCGCTGCAATAAAACACCTGGACGAAATCAGCAGGTGACGAAAAAAAAAAAGAAGAGAGAGAGGGAGAGAGAGAGAGAGAGAGAGGGAGAGAGAGAGGGAGGGAGAGATAGAGAGGGAGAGAGAGAGAGGGAGAGAGAGAGAGAGAGAGAGATCTACAGCACTTTGATTTGTCCTTAACCTCCCTTCGTCCCCTGTCTCACGTGTGTACACGCAGGAACGCGTACCTGATCTGGACGTTAAAATCGACGCTGCTTGGTTCGTCCTTGTTACACATGATGTTAAATGAGAACATCAGTCTCCCCATGAACCGAGACATGGTCTTCACGTCCAGAGAGTAACGTGACATGAAACTGAACATCTGAACCACATCCAGATCTCCTGCTGCTATCAACACCTTTAAAGCAACAGCGCCATGCCGAGTGTTCTCCGAACACGCCTTCCGATCTCAGGACGTGACGAGTTCTAAATTACTGCTCAATCGTTAAAAACAGCACGGTTGCTCGGCAACTGAGGAACACAGGCGCTAATCGAAGGATTAGTACGTTTTGCAACGAGCGAACAACGGTTTTAAAGATTTCGGGGTATTTTTTTTTTTACGTAGTTTGAAAGTATGTTTAAATAAAACTCATTGCACGCGCGCTGTTGCTAGGCAACCGGAGAATACTGACCGCGAGCGAACCAAATTCGTGCGAGTTTGAAAAAAGGATCAAAGTTGCGAGGTAACTGGATAGAAATGTATACGCATGACCGAACCTAAGCGGCGCGGCTGGGGTTTATCTGTTTCCCAACAAACGAAGAAGAGTTTGCAGATGCTAATTCCACCCCTAACCTCAAAGCTTTTAACATTAAATACAAATATATATGTTTGAACGAACCACCGTTGCTAGGCAACTGGGAAATACGGACAGCGACATCACTTCACGCCAAATGTGTAAGTGTGACTTTGTACACTTTTGAACAAATGAAGGTAGCAGATTAGACAAGTTAAAGACGGTGACTCCGCCCCTAACTTTAACGTAACATCGCGATAGGAATGCGTTACGCATTCGCACGTGGGACCGCGTGAAACTGCCGGTAAAGACACAGCAGCGACAGTAGAACCGAGACAGGGTTGTCATGGACGTCTCGTGAACGTCCACCTCAGACGTACGGTGTTCCACATCAGTGTTGGTAAACAAAGCAATCAGACGATACGTGTGTGCGGAATCTTCTGATAAACACGACGGCACGCGGCTGTGGACGAACGCAGCATCGCTCGAGCACAACAGAACCGGAGGAATAATTCTCAGGAAGGTTTCGAGCGGCTCGTTTCGACCCGAGTGGAACAGAAGGCTTCGTTCTCCGAGCTGTCACAGGACTCGGTTTGATCTCCGTCAGAAGGAGCTTTGAGGAAAGAACCGCCGGGTCTCAGCGGTCCAGGAAACAAAATGCTGCTCACGTCCTGCATCTCGTCAGTGTCCGGCTCTGAAACCCCTGCTGTCTCTCTCTGTCTCGCTTTCACTCTCTCTCTCTCTCTCTCTCTCTCTCTCTCTCTCTCTCTCTCTCTCTCTCTCTCTCTCTCTCTCTCTCTCTCTCTCTCTGTGTCTCTGTTCTCTCTCTCACTCTCTCTCTCTCTCTCTCTCTCTCTCTCTGTCTCTCTTTCTCTCTCTCTCTCTCTCTCTCTCTCTCTCTCTCTCTCTGTGTCTCTGTCTCTTCTCTCTCTCTCTCTCTCTCTCTCTCTCTGTCTCTCTCTCTCTCTCCTCCCTCTCTCTCTCTCTCTCTCTCTCTCTCTCTCTCTCTCTCTCCTCTTGTTCTCTCTCTCTCTCTCTGTCTCTCTGTCTTCTCTCTGTCTCTGCTCCACTCTTTCTCTCTCTCTCTCCTCCCTCTCTCTGTCTCTCTCTCTCTGTGTCTCTGTCTCTCTCTCTCTCTCTCTCTCTCTCTGTCTGTCTCTCTCTCTCTCTCTTCCTTCTCTCTCTTCCTCCACCCTCTCTCTCTCTCTCTCTCTCTGTCTGTCTCTCTCTCTCTCTCTCCCTCTCTGTCTCTCTCTCTCTGTGTCTCTGTCTTCTCTTCTCTCTCTCTCTGTCTGTCTCTCTCTCTCTCTCTCTCCCTCTCTCTCTCTCTCTCTCTCTCTCTCTCTCTCTCTCTGACACGCAGCACTGGACATATGTGCCCCTACGTGTCGGCCATGTTTAACACGCTAGCACCGTGCCGTAGCACTGACGCTAATTAGCCCTTATGTTCTGTTCAGGTCAGAAATTAAAAAAAGATCAGTTTCACTCTTTTTTTTTTTTCCAACACGGACCCTAACGCTCTCGGCTCAGTTTCTCTAATTAGCATGAACAATCTTTTTTTTCTTCTTCTTCTTTAAATAAAATACTCAGGATGTCTGCAGGGATCCTGGAGTTTAATTTAATGCTCTTTAACACTTTTCAACGTCACTTCAAACGTAGCTGAAGACCACATTTGCATCTGTTAACGTTTAATCCGAGGCTACGCTGCGAAAACGATCTTTTTCAAGTAAACACGCTGCAAATACACACACTTATATTATTATTATTATTATTATTATTATTATTATTGTTTGTTATTATTATTCTACATATTTTTTAAAGAATAAATAATAAAACAAAAATGATATTTAATCTTCCAGGTTAAAAAGAAAACCCTAAACACACACACACACACACACACACACACACACACACACACGCATTATCCTCCGCTCTGTTCCTGTAGGTAATGTTTATATCATTTAAAATAATGAATAAAAAAGAAAAGAAAAAAAAAGAAAGTGATGGAATGATTAGTGTGAGTTCTGCTCCCGAAGACGGAGACAGAAAAATACTGAGAATCTTTCCAGCTCTCTTTCGTTTTTCAAACATATTTTAATAATATAAATATTCTAATATTCTAAGAAGATCGTTAGCGAAGGTATCAAGAGGAAATTGACATAATATTCTTCATTTTACATTTTTAATCTGTGATAAAAACAAGTATATGATCATTCACCTTATTTCTAAACATTTTGGGGGATCAAGCTTGAAATGATATTAATGACCTTTATTTGGTTCGTCGGTCTATAAAGGAATATAAATGTAAATTAGAAATACATTACAATATA
>CM022755.1:37739371-37746871 GCA_012411365.1 Ameiurus melas
CGCGCTAATATAAAAACACAAATGAAGTGATTCCGGTTGTCCAAGATGGCGGCCATCGTAAATAACGTTCGAGTGTTGAGCTACATGATGAAGTGTGACAGGAAGCCCATACTAACAAAGATTTTGCGTGACTTCCACTACTTGTTAGCTACATTAGCATCCAAACACGCCTCAGCTGTTCGTCTACTTTGGCCAAAAATGTTCCTTTAAGAAAGAGAGTTTGTGTGTGCGTGTGTGTGTGTGTGTGTGTGTGTGTGTGTGTGTGTTGGAGGCCCATGTGAAGTGAGCTGTAGCTTAAAGTCTCTCTGGTTTTGTGGTTCTCTGTCCCTCTCAAGCCCCTGGCGGCCATCTTTGTTTTGACAGGGAGCTCCAGTTCCAGAAACTTCTCTCAGATGTGCTGAAGTAAGGGGAAAAACACAACAAGCTCACACACATCGCCTGGCCTGCTCTCGCCCAGCACACACACACACACACACGCACACACACACACACACACACACACACACACCACACACACACACACATACATATACACATACACACACACACACGGTTAAGTGGATATGGACACGTTCGCTTCTGTGTGTGTGTGTGTGTGTGTGTGTGTGTATAGTAAAGGGAATGTATTTGGCTTTCTGGCAGAAAACGATGTTTTAATCGCTGCGGTTCGGCCTCGAATACCAACATGTGAGCGTGCGCTGAATTTCACACACCTCCACATGTGTTAGCGCTTTGTGATGTATAGTTCTCAGGCCAAACACACACACACACACACACACACACACACACACACACACTAACCGTGAAAGTAGAAAACACACACATGCACACACACATACACACACTGTATTAAAACATTAAATATGTCAAACCACAGCACTGTTGTTTTCTGGATTCTGATTGGTCAGAAGATGTTGATTAACTTTCTATAACAGCAGTAAATAAAGTACATAAAATAAGTTGGTGGTAAAAACTATATAAAATCATATCTGAGGTCAATTTTGACGTTCCGGAGAATTCTGTTTTGAACAAATGTTAGCTGTGTTAGCGCTTGATGCTAAGTGACATTACAGTGTAATTTTAGTCAAAAGCAGCATTTTATTAGTAATTTAACAGCATATCTGAGGTAAATGTTGACGTTCCGGACAATTCCGTATCATTTATATGGGTACATTGTCTTTACCTTGTCTGTATCAAGCACATAAACCGCTATATACAAGCTAATTATATTGCTAGCCTTAGTGGTTAGCTAACTTTCACCCTAACAACAGTGTTTTCACAGCTATAACTGCTTGTTCAAACTCATATTTTTTATTTATTACATTTAATAATAAAAAAAAAACCCTCAACAAATTGTATTAAAAGAATGTTTTAATGGTGAAATAAACTGCAATAATTATAAATAATTTAAATTAAATTTGTCTCATGATTACAGTGTATATAAAATATACAAATTAAATATGAAATATATTTGGCTGGTTGGTTGAAAAGATGAAACTGTGAATTTTCTTCTCGGCTGTGTGTGTGCGTGTGTGCGTGTGTGCGTGTGTGTGTGTGCGTGTGTGTGTGTGTGTGTTTGATAGATTTCTTTCCCCTGGCTTCATGTTTTTTGCATGTCCCCCTCATCTCTGTCCCCCCCTGCGTTGACTTTGGTGAGAGCGTCTGAATAACGAAGGCGGCTCGTTATGAAAAATTCCCGCCGTGTCGAGGCGTGATGTTTTTAGCCACGCAGCAGTATTAGCCATGCTAATTGGGCTCTTTGGACTTAGCCAATAGAAACGCTAAATTAATTAGTCATGTAGACAAAATGTCCGAAACAGGAACAGCGACATAATTACACCTCCATCCTACACACACATACACACACACACACACACACTGCTCTCTTATTTATTTATTCTGATGTTTCATTAATCAGCCTTCGCTTCGTGTGTGTGTGTGTGTGTGTGTGTGTGTGTGTGTGCGACTCTTTAATTAACACACTTCAATACACTTTACATCCATCATCACTCTCTCTTCTCACATCATTTTATCTCTTTTCATTTTCTCTTTCTTTTTTATTCTTCCTTCCCTCTTTTCGCCTTCTTAATCTTTTTTCTTATTCGCACTCCCTCATTCTTTTCTCCTTTTTTCCCTTTGTTCTTTCTTATCTCATCCGCTTTTTCCTTTTCCTTTTCCCTTTGACTCTTTCTTTTCTTTCCGTTCATTCTGTCACTCTTCCTCTTTTTTCTAACTTGCCGGTTTTTAAATTCCGCAGCACGCCTTTTCTTTTTTCCACTTTTTCGCCTGTCCTCGCTTTCTTCTTCTTTTCTCGCGCTCATTCTTTGTTTTATCTCCTTCTCCTCACTTGCTCCTTTTTTTCTTTGTTGTGACTCATTTTTTTTCCATTTTTCTCATTCACTCATTCAATTTTTTTTCCTCGTTTTTGTCAATCTTTTTATCATCTTTTCCTCTCTTGCTCTCTTTTTGTTACTTTCCTTATATGTCTTTCCTTTTTTTCTCTCCTTTCATCTTTTTATCTTCCATACCATTCTTCACCGTCGCTCTACTTTGATCTTCTTTGAATTTTTCCTGCCTGTTATTATTTTTCGTTTATTCACTTTTCCTCTCTCTTTTCTTTCCCACTTTCTCTTTTTTATTCTCTTTTATCTCATTTCAATCTTTTACATTCTCACTCTTTTTCCTATTTCCTTTTCTTTACTCGTTCTTCATTTTCATTTTCCCCCTTTCTCTTTATCACTTCATCTTCTTCCTCCCTCGCTCCTTTTCTTTTCATGTGCTCTTTTCTCTTTCTATTTTTTCTTTATTGGTGTTAAGCGCTTTCAGTCTGTGTTTCTGAAACGGGGAGAATCAGCGGCTTTTCTACCCTGACAGCAAACACACATGATGGTGTGTGTGTGTGTGTGTGTGTGTGTGTGTGTGTGTCAGAAGGAGATGGAGCTGATGAAGGAGCTGCTGATGTCGTGTTTCATTCTCCTCTTGAAGTGGAAATGAGGCTCACAGTCAGCATCCTCCCACCCACACACACACACACACACACACACACACACACACACACACACACACTCACACACACACACACACACACACACACACACACACACACTCACACACACACACACACACACACACACACACACACACACACACACACACACTCACACACACACACACACACACACACACTCACACACACACACACCACACACACACACACACCCCACCCCACACACACACACACACACACACACACACACACACACACACTCACACACACACACACACACAAGGTCACAAAATGGAGAGTGACACATTCCTTCTCAGCTTCTTTAAAGTGCACACTTCAGTCAAAGGAATTGTGTGAAGGTGTAATTGTAATTGCTTTGGAGTTTATAAGTGCTGACAAAATGCCCTATAAACAACACACACACACACACACAACACACACACACACACACACACACACACACAGACAATACTAATACATATTAGGATTAGTGATGAACAATGGGCGTTGCGTTCTCACTACCAGTTCCTCCCTAGCTTTTCTGTCTACGCACACACACACACACACACACACACACACACTTGGTGATAGCATAAATAACTGTGCTGCAGAATAAACAGTTTACAGCAGGAAACACAGTGATGACATCATCACTCCACACACTGGAGTGTGAACATGAACACACACCATGTCTACACTCTATACACTCAGCTTAGATAGGAGTCTGTGTGTGTGTGTGTGTGTTTGTGTGTGTGTGCGGTGTGTGTGTGTGTGTGTGTGTGTGTACTGTGATTAAAAGTTAAGCCTGGCTGCATTTCTAATTAATTAAGGAGGAGAGGCAGCGGCGATTAGTGTGAGATGAGGTTCTGATAGTTGTGTGTGTGTGTGTTTGTGTGTGTGTGTGTGTGTGTGTGTGTTTTCTGAAAACACCTGCCTCAAACTTCAACCACTCGAATGTAACAGAGGCCACCATCTTGTACGACCGGAATCAATTTTCTATTTTTAGTGCAGTTTGATAGCAATCCGCCCCCTTAAGCCCCGCCCCAAGCCCCACCCCTTATGCCTCACTCCAAGCTCCACCTCCCAGAGTATGAAATTGAGTTCTAATGCAAATATAAATCTGAATCTTAGCTGATCGGCTATATTTCAGGGATATTGTGGATATTTTCACTGCACTATTCATTTAATGTCTCGCTCTATCTGTCTGTCTGTCTGTCTGTCTATCTGTCTGTCTGTCTGTCTGTCTGTCTCTCTCTCTCTCTCTCTCTCTCTCTAATCCTGGGTTACTATCTCTCATCCATCCCATTGCTGACTTAACTTTAATGACAGTTCAATATCCAATTCATTAAAGTGGCTGTTTTATTTGTGTGTGTGTGTGTGTGTGTGTGTGTGTGTGTGTGTGTGTGTGTGTGTGGTAAATGGGGATGGGGGTGGGGGGCACTTCCTGTGATGAGTTTGGCCATATAGAGACACTGTGAGCACTTTGACGCGCGTGTGTGTGTGTGTGTGTGTGTGTGTGTGTGTGTGTGTGTGTGTGTGTGTGTGTGTGTCTCAGTGACAGATCCTTCAGTCGATTCGGCCTTTCTACAGAGAGAGAGAGAGAGAGAGAGAGAGAGAGAGCAGTATTTCATCCCTCACTCCGGGACTGTAATTGCCTCTGCAGTGCCTCGTCATTAGAAAGAAGTGACAAGTGAGCTTAACTATGGCTTCAGGACAGGATCTATCTCTCTTTCCTCTCTCTCTTCTCTCTCTCTCTCTCTCACTTTCATTTTTATTGAAGTACAGTAGTTCTTCAGCGGTTCTTTAAGGGTCAATTAGATAATTAAAGGGTTCTTAGCCTTTTAGTTCTACTAGGAACGCTTCTACCAGGAACGCCCACTGTCACGAGGAAGTGCATGAAAGCTCTGACGGTTCCTCCAGGGCCAGAATCTACGGAACGTTGTGTTGTTCCTTCGCGTGTGATGTTAACTCATTTCAGGAAAGAATGAAGCACGTTTTTAAATCATGTGTGAAAAGAAAGGGTTCTTCAGTGGTCTAGTCAGGGTTCACTGAATAATCACAGGTTCTCTGTTCATATCTAGAGCTCTCCCTGATAGTGGAACACTGGTTCTGTGAGGAACCTTAAAAGAGTTACGAGCTCTGTCGAGGGTTTAACGGTTCACTGGATCATTACAGGTTCTGATAACCGCTTTGGAGACACCGTAAGAGGGTTCTAAGGAGTCTGGGAGGATTTGACGGATTTCCCCAGAGGAACTAAAGCATCTGTAAGGGTTCTACATTTTGTAGGAGTGTACATGAATTTATTCAGAAGTGCTTTTCCTACACGGAGCGACTTTAAATATGTAAATATTATTTTTAAAAAAGTGAACCGTATCGAGCGGTGAGATCCATTCTGACGGCATTAATACATACATTTTAATGAAACGCGGTGAGCGGAGAACGAAGGAGTCAGGAGTGCTGGAGGGAGAGAATAAAAGAGAGAGTGTGTGTGTGTGTGTGTGTGTGTGTGTGATGGACGGATACAGTAGGAGAGCGCCCGTGTCGTGCACTCACACTCCGAGTGCACTGATATTGATTCGCAGGAAGACAGGAAGCGTCACGGGGAGAGTGAGACCTCGAGAACGAGTCCCTAAATCCCTCCAGCGGAGAGACACGGAGACTCGGCTCTGCTAAAGCTCGGCTCTGATCTGTTCCACACGGCTGAGGGGGGAACAAAGACGGAACAGAAGAGAGCTCTGTCACCTGCAGAGCGTTAGAGGGGACGTGTGGAGAAAACAGAGAGAGAGAGAGAGAGAGAGAGAGAGAGAGACGTAGGAGGTGCTGAGGGTCCGTGAGGAGCTGAGCATCAGCATCGTCACTACAATATACAATAACACTGATTAGACCTGAGACAGGACACACTCGTCCCTGTTTAACCCCTCGCACTCTCGCGTTACCGCTCGCTCCCTTCATCCCTCCGCATGTTTATTCGCTAACAGGAAAGACGCATCGTTGCTTATAGATTGAATAATGGAATAATAATCTGCGAGACATGGTGGAGGATTTCATCTTCATCCACACATATAAAATAAATAAATAAATAAATAAATAAGCAAATTACAAACCACAGCTCCTGGTAAATAAGTCCTGCCTGACCTGCATTTGCATAGTGCAACCTGATTGGCTCTCATGATTAATGATGTAATAACGCTCTCCTTTAGAATAAAATCGTGGGGTTTTTTTTCAGTAAGATAAGTAGCTATCGCCGGGGAAAAACAAGCGCTGATGATTTTTACATCCGTCTAAACGTTGAAATGAATCCCCCCCATGCTTTTATTTTTGTTCGTTCGTTTGTTTGTTTGTTTGTTTAATCATTATTATATTACTTTCCTTTAATGACCGCATGAAAGGTTTTAACTGTAATAAACAATATCAAGCAGAATCTGTTGTTATATATCAATAACAATAACATTAATAATGAGTGAGACGTGATGAGACACGTGTGTTATGAATGAATGCTGGAGGAGAGCAGTGTGTGTGTGTGTGTGTGTGTGTGTGTGTGTGTGTGTGTGTGTGTCTCTGCGGTGTCGCTGTGCTTGTTTACTCACACACAAAAACAAACACACACCCGTCTGAATTATGCACAACACTCCGATGCACATTCAGCATCACCATCTGCTTCGCCTGTGTGTGTGTGTGTGTGTGTGTGTGTGTGAGACATGTGAGTAAACAAGCACAGTGTCACTACAGAGATAACAGCAGTTTTACGCACACACACACACACACCAAGTTTAGTTTAATTCAGATCAGAAGGTACATAATAGACAAAGAATCTCTCTCTCTCGCTCTCTCTCACACACACACACACACACACACACACACACACACACACACACACACACACACACACACACACACACACACACGCCGATAAGACACACATTTCATATGAGTCTGAAGTAAATTTGTTCAATGTCTACTTGTCACATTTCAGATCATACTAAAGACACACACACACACACACACACACACACACACACACACACAGTCTGCGTGTTTAGACTAGAGTCAGGTCCAAGAGTCTGAGTGGGCGACCAAGAGCTGTTTTTATATCATCCGTTAGGGAAAGCTGATACGACATTTTCCTCGTCTGATCCTTATTATAAAAGAATCCGCCGGCCGCGTCCCAAACGCTCGTGTTTAATAGAAGGCTGCTAACATGAACATGTGGTTTGGGACGGGTACCCGTGTACCGCCGACACTGTTCTGCTGTTAGCTACTCACTAACCTGGCCTGCTAGCTAACGCTTCAGTTTGTGGTTTGGGTTTGAGATCCGCTCATTACGTCCGAACGATACATTTTATTAAAAAAACGACTGGCGCCTTTTGTTACACAGCGAACTAGACATGACATTTGGGACAGCGTCGCGGGATATCGCTGTTTGGCCATGAAGGATAGTTCCTCTCTGAAGACTTAAGGGCGGTGCACATACTTTCTGAGAGTTTAAACAAATA
>CM022755.1:37751871-37760632 GCA_012411365.1 Ameiurus melas
GCACCTCTCTCTCCACCCTGAACACCACATCTCCCCACCCTGAACACATCTCCCCACACTACACACCTCTCTCCACCCTAGACACCACATCTCTCACCCTGAACACATCTCTCCACCCCTGAACACATCTCCCCACCCTGAACACCACATCTCTCCACTCTGAACACATCTCTCCACCCTGAACACCACATCTCTCCACCCTGAACACCACATCTCTCCACTCTGAACACATCTCCCACCCTGAACACCACATCTCTCCACTCTGAACACCACATCTCCACCCTGAACACCACATCTCTCCACCCTGAACACCACATCTCTCCACCCTGAACACCACATCTCTCCACCCTGAACACCACATCTCTCCACCCTGAACACCACATCTCTCCACCCTGAACACCACATCTCCCCACCCTGAACACCACATCTCTCCACTCTGAACACCACATCTCTCCACCCTGAACACCACATCTCTCCACCCTGAACACCACATCTCCCCACCCTGAACACATCTCTCCACCCTGAACACATCTCCCCACCCTAGACACATCTCCCCACCCCGGCACACATCTCCACCCCTGAACACATCTCCCAATCCTGAACACATCTCCCCAACCCTGAACACATCTCTCCACCCTGAACACCACATCTCTCCCACCTCGACACATATCTCCACCCTGACACCACATCTCCACCCTGAACACCACATCTCTCCACCCTGAACACCACATCTCTCCACCCTGAACACATCTCCCCACCCTGAACACATCTCCCCACCCTGAACACATCTCTCACCTGAACACATCTCCCAATCCGAACACATCTCCCAACCCTGAACACATCTCTCCACCCTGAACACCACATCTCCCCCACCTGAACACATCTCCACCCTGTAACACCATTGTCCACATTTATTCAGAACGGTGGTATTTAATGCAGAATGGTGGTATTTAATGCTGAATTGTTGGTATTTAATGCGTGGTGTTTAATTCAGAATGTGGTGTTTATTCAGAACGGTGGTATTTAATGCAGGACGAGTGGTATTTAATGCAGAATGGTGGTATTTATCTGGTATTTAATTCAGAACAGTGGTATTTAATGAAGAACGGTGGTAGTTGTATGTGTGGTATTGATGTATTTATGTAGTGGTATTTAATTCAGAACAGTTGGGTATTTAATGCAGAACGGTGGTATTTAATGACTGAAGTAATTGGTTATTTAATCGGGTGGTATTTAATTCAGAACAGTGGTATGTAATGCAGAACCGTGGTATTTAGCTGGTTTTGAAAAAGCGGGGTATATAATGCAGAAACGGTGGTATTTAATGTGGTGGAATTTAATGGATCTTATAGTAGTACTTTTTTGTATTGTTCTCTGTGATATATCGCTTTGATTATTTGTAAGTCGCTTTGGATAAAAGCGTCTGCCAAGTGAATAAATATAAATGTAAATATGTGCAGAATGGTGGTATTTAATACAGAACAGTGGTATTTAATAGAGGGGGGGGGGGGGGGGGGGGGGGGGCGTTTGTTATTATACAAACGGTTTAAGGGGGGAAAAAAAAAAAAGGTATTTAATACAGAACGGTGTATTTTAATACAGAACGGTGGTATTAATGCAGAATGGCGTGGTATTTAATGCGGTGGTATTTAATACAGAACGGTGGTATTTAATACAGAAATTGTTTTTAATTTAAGTAGTAGTATTTAATTATAGTATTTATTTTTAATTTTAATTTTATATTTGTTGTTTTTGTTTTTGGGTGTTTTTGGTTTTTTTTTTTTTTGTTTTTTTTTTTTTTTTTAAACGGTGGTATTAAATTCAGAACCGGTGGTATTTAATGGTGGTGGTATTTAATGCGGTGGTATTTAATTCATGCGATGGTATTTAATGCAGAACGGTGGTGTTTGGCGTGAAAGCAGTGTGGTGTTATGGCGAATGGTGGTGTTTATTGTGCTCTATAATGGTGTGTGTTAGTGTTGACTTTATTTAATGGTGTGTGAGGAACAGTGTTGGCGTATTGCGTGTGAACAATCCGTGTTGGGTTTTAATAAGAGCGGTGTTGTGTTTTGCTGTTCATCGGTTAACGTCGGTGTGGGTATTTCTTCGAGGCGGTGCTTAGCGGTGCTCAGTGGTGTCTGATAAATCACTACGTTCTCACTGGTTCTGCAAACAGCTTCTCCACGTTCTCCCGGAGCTCTTCATACAATTAGTGGGGGTAATTTCCAGTTGAAGATTTTCCACTACTCACTGTGGTGCTATTTTGAAGAGATCAGCAAATGGCAGAAATAAAAGAAATAAGTGGCGAGTTTTTTTTTTTTTAAACAGAAAAAAAGAAAAAAAAAAAAAGGAAATGGGACATGAACAGGAAATGGCCGCATGTGCTTTTAGTCGTTTCAGGACAGGCAATTATTGCTGTTTTTCGTTGTAAAATGGAGGACCACATGTACTCTTTCCTGCCCTACTGTTTAGCAGAGGCATAATTTACCCTTACGCTATTAGCCCCCTGGGACGATCAGGCACCGCACACACACACACACACACACACACACACACATATATATATATATCTATACATGCATACATATACATATATGCTTAGATCACAACACAGTCAGGCGCATGACAACAGCTTTGAAAAACGTGTCATACGCAACTAAAGTGTGAAACAGACACTTAACGTTGTCAGAAACTACAGAAGAAGACAAGTAAATGCTTTGTGTATGTGTGGGTGTGTGTGTGTGTGTGAAGAGAGTTTGTCTTAACAGGCTCATTTCTTCCAGTGGCTTTAAATGATTTCATCACAATTAATGACACACCACGGCTCCCTGTGACTCGCTGGCAGATGTTTCAAGGACCGGGGGTCTTATCTCTCTCCAGAGCTAAAAAGCACTTTTCCTCCCGTGACAAGCGAGGCCGTGCGCCTCGTCAGCGTCTGATCCGTAACCCTCACGGCTCAAACGCTAAATTATCGACACATCTGTTTCAGACTTTGTTGAAAAATGTAGCCACCTTTTACTCCTTTTTGTTCCCGCCTGGTGCATACTGATGATCTGCACTCTTTTACGCCCCGCAGTTGTTGCGGTGACTTGACGTTCTTCTCGAACCCGAGCTTTTCTTTTCTTTTCCTTCTCTCTCTTTTTTTTTCCTACACAGGCATTGAGGATGCGATCTGGTTTTTATCGCTGATTAACTACAGTGGTCCGGTCAGAATCACGGGAATTCAAGCGTATAAAGATTTACGTTGCGCGTACGTTGATGGACATCCGGGTTATTTCCTCACGTCCGACCGCGTGACGTATACGATAAATATCAGTCAACTCCCGAGGAGACGGCAACTCAGTGGAGACTCAGCCTCAGAATTCTGATGTGAAGCGTCAATCGCTGTAAGATCATAGTTACGCTTGAATGACATCACCGTGTCTGCTTACAGATCTCCAAGGAAGATGAATTAAACACCGCTTGCGACCCAGTGATCCAGATACAGTGTAAAACTGAAACCACTGAATATTATTCAACTCGGGTTCAGCTGGATAATATTCTAAACTCGACGTTCTTACATCAAGATAGTGGGGGTTTGTAGGGTTAGTGTTTGGTGGACAGTGATAGTGTTTGGTGTACAGTGTTAGTGTTTAGTGTACAGTGATGATATAGTGGACAGTGTAGTGTTTGTTGGACAGTGTTATGTTTGTTGGACAGGGGTTGAGTTTTAGTGTTTGGTGTAAGGGTAGTGTTTGGTGTACAGGGTTGGTTTGGTGTGGGTTGTGTGTGGGTTAGTGGTTGTTGGGTGTGTTGGTTTGGGAGTGTAGTGTTAGTGTTTGTTGGACAGGGTTAGTGTTGGTGTCAGTGTTGTGTTTGGTGTCAGTGTTAGTGTTAGTGTTAGTTTGTTGTGTTGGATGTGTTGGTGTACAGTGTAGTGTTTGGTGTACAGTGTTAGTTAGTGTTATGTGAGTGTTTGTTGGACAGGGTTAGTGTTAGTGTTTGTTTGTTGGACAGGGTTAGTGTTAGTGTTCGTGTTTTGTTGGACAGGTTGTTGGTTTTTTGTGTGTTTGGTGTAAGTGTTTGTTTGTTGCGGTTTGGTGTTAGTGTTGTGTTGGCGGTTAGTGTTTGGTGTACAGTGTTGATGTTAGTGTGTGTTGTTGGACAGTGTTGTGTTAGTGTAGTGTTTGTTGGACAGGGTTAGTGTTTGTTGTGTTAGTGTTAGTTGTTGGACAGTGTGGTTTTGGTGTTAGTGTTTGTTGTTGGGTTAGTGTTAGTGTTTGGTGTACAGGGTTAGTGTTTGGTGTGCAGTGTTAGTGTTTGTGTTAGTGTTTGTTGGACAGTGTTAGTGTTTGTTGACAGGGTTGTGTTGTTGAGGGTTGCTAGTGTTTGGTGTACAGTGTTAATCTCTTATAAATGTCTTCAATAACGTTGGATATGGGATCAGAGGTTACTGACAGAATTTGGGGACCACTTCAAAGGGGTGCCAATAAGTTATAGCAAACAGTAACTATTTCAGGTGTTTATCACGGTGCAAGGTCGATAATGTTTATTACGCTGATTTGATGGAGCAAGTTCTTCAGTACAGTGGGCGATATGAAAAATCACCGGAAATCTCTCATTAATCCAGGTGTTAAGTATTTCTATACGGCATAGTGTCATTACTGGTGTGTGTGTGTGTGTGTGTGTGTGTGTGTGTGTGTCTAGCTAATGTTAAGTAAATATATGGGACGTACGCAGCCTACCGGTCAATAGAAACTGAAGGCGGCTGTCTAATACACGTCAGAGCACAGCAGGCGTTCCTGACTTCATTCATTCGTTTCGCTCTAAATTCGACTTAATTTCACATCTATTGATTTTTTCCTTTTTTTTTGCCTCCTCTCCGTCTGTTCATTTCCTAATGAAACGCTTCAAAACAATTTGGTGCCAACTTAAGTAAATGGAGCTTTAATTTGAGGGGTAGCTGCAGGAAGCAGATCATTCGCGCCCTTTCGTCTTCTTCCATTGTGAATACCTAATTTACACACACACAACATACACACACACACACACACACACACACACACACACACACACACACACAAACTCTGTTGTCAAACACTGCTCTGGTTTTGGTGTTTAGAAGAGAGAAGGTGTGGTGTTTGTTGAAGACATCAATGTTTGGTGGTGAATGTTGATGTTTGGTGAAGAGGGATTTTAACTTGGTGTAGAATGTTGGTGTTTATTGGAAAGAGTGTGGTTTTGAATATTTATGTTTGCTGGAGATGTTTGTGGACTGTTGTAGAAGGTTGTGGTTGGTTGGAGAAGTCAGTGTTTGGTGGAGAAAGTTGTGGTTTGTTGGGGAAGTTGGTGTTTGGTGGAGAAAAGTTGTGTGTTTGGGGGGGGGGGGGGGGTTGGATGATTGGTTTGTTAGGGGAAGATTGTTTAATGTTTGTTAGAGATGGTGTGTTGGTGGAGAAGGTTGTGGATTGTTGGAGAAAGGTTGTGGATTGGATGAAGTCAAGTGTTTGTTGGAGAGAACTCAGTGTTTGGTGGAGAAAGGATTGTTGGAGAAGGTTGTGGATTTGGTGGAGAAAAGTTGTGGATTGTTGGGGGTTAGTGTTTGGTGGGAAGATTGCTTTTCTTTGTAGATATTTGGAGTTTAGAAGAATCAGCTATTTCAGATTTGTGTCCTTCTGCATTTGTTGAATGCAGCTTTTACACACACACACACACACACACTCAGGGATTAGTCTGTTAAACCAAGCTTCCTTATTGAGAAGATTAGGTCATTAATTTCACCCTTACATATGAAAATATTGACGGTTCCCATGCACCCTGCACGTCTGGGTTTCTGACGGCGGCGTCCTCGCTGAGATAAATCTGACCAGCGTGTGGCGTCGATACTCCGTAGCGATCCGTCCAGAAACTGATAAACAAGCAATATATAAAGCTTGATATGTTATCACGAGGAGGTTTATCTTAAGCCGGTGAGCTATCAGGCCGGGATGAGTGACGGGGCGTGTGAGGGACACCGGTTGGAGTAGTTGAGAATCACAGGATATTTGGGAGGACATCAGCATGACATCCCGCCTCTTACTAACCCTCAGACTCGAAACAAGTCATTTGCAAAAAAAAAAAAAAAAAAACGGGGTTTCGGTTCCGAACAGAAAGTTTTTCGAAGAAAATCACGGTACAGTTTTCCTCCCACTCCGAGAAACAGGAGTCTCGTCTCAGTGACGATGAGTAACGAGAAAGAAGGAGGGAGAGAGGAGGGTGTTGTGTGTGTGTGTGTGTGTGTGAGAGGGGGCGCTCTTTTCAAAAAGTCATCTGTTCTTCGTTTGTGAGCTTGGGAACAGATATCAGGAGCGCTCGGTTGTAGCGGAAGATGAAAAGAGGAGGAATGAAAAAAAAAACACGTGTCGCACATGTACTGTGGCAGACTGCATATGTCCTATGAATGTCTGAACAGGCCTGAGAGACACAGCAGCCAACACACACACACACACACACACACACACGCACAATTCCAAGCACCAGAAAAACTAGTGACAAACTTAAATATATTTTATCACCACATTCAGACAAGCTCCATCTCTGACTAATATCACTGGCCGGGCGTACCACTTCACCTCCTTATAAAGTTTACCACTACAGATTACTAATCACTCAAAACCATCAAACCTCCAACATACACCACGATCTCAAACTCCGAGATCTTTCAGTGGGATGGGTAGGCGACGTGCGACACGATCAGAAAAAGTCTGATTCGAATAAAACCTTCCTCGGGCTAGTTTGGAGTCACGAGCGGCGGAGACACAGCTAAGCTATCACGGTATGGGTTTAGCTGCTACAGAGTCATGTGGAGTTCATCACGTCTCCTTCTGCTCTACTCACGTCATGTTCACGTGAACTGGAACTCATCTAAGACGTTTCTGTTACGGCTTTAAAAATAAGAAGAAATCGCCCGGTTCGTCCATTTTCCTCACACTGACTGCTGAGCTAGCGTCCGGCAGACTTGAGACACCGTCAGCCAATAAAGGCCGCAGCGTTTCCACTAAAGCGCTGTCTGATGGGCTCGCCTCCATCCACTAGGATATAACGTTACATCACCGTCTTCTTTCGCCCATCTTCTTTTACGTAGTGTTTTGGGTCCGTTGACGCAGTGACGAACCGCTCAGTGGAGAAGTAAGGATACGAAACATCTCCAGGGCAAAACTGAGTTTATTTTAAAATGCATTTTACTTCATATTGTTTTCTTAACAATAAATTGTGTAGCGAGTAGCGTCGTTTATTGACATCAGTAACTGTAATTATATCCCATCCGTTTAAATACAACGTTACGTTACCCACGCTATCAAGAAAAGTCATTAGATTAACTTGTTTGTGTTGAACATTACCACGGTTACCATGTGGTTGTTGCGTTGCCCTTTTCACTACATTTGTCCTCCTCGGTGCTGTCATGATGTTGTTGTGTGCTCTCCATTGACTGTAACGCTTATTGTACTCACTGATGGCTATGCCCTTTTCAGTGTGCTGCATTGTGTCCACGTAATAGTGCATGTGTTGTGTGCGGGTGTGCCCAGCTAGGCCACTGATAGGTAAGGCAGTGGCTGCACTAATAGGTTGGTGCGTGAGAGGCTCATGGCCCGAGGATGAGGCGCAAGTCCGATGCGGGCGTGGCTGGTGGCACGGCGTCCCAAAGGCACACTAATAGGTACCTAGAGAGATGTGGCAGGGTTCAGCACGAAGGCAAAGGATAGTGCACTAAAGGCCACGTAATAGGCATATTGGCTTTGCCACGATGTGCATGTGTGCGTCACGTAAAGGGCCTCCTAAAGGATTCCGGATAGGGGTGTGGTCTGTTGGCGCATTATAGTATGGACGTGATGGCATGTTCGCTCGTGCCCTTCACGTGATAGATGTTTGCCCGTAAGGGTTGCGGACCTGACTACTAGGCCGGGGGCGTGCGTCTGCGAAGAGGGCCGGTGCTGTGGGTTGCGGCAAGAAGGCTGCGGGGAAGGGAATCCCTAATGAGCGAAGGAGGACGGGCTATAGGCAGCCTAAAGGACAGAGAGTAGGTGCTAGTGACGAGGAGTTCAAGGGAGGGAAGAGGCGGGAGAAGCAGTGGAGGAGAAGGAAAGAGCAGGGGCCAAGTAGGGAGGGGGTATAGTATGTGGGGTCCACTGTAATAGCAGTGCCACTAAAGTACAGTAAGAAGGAGCTATTATGGGGCGGTGCCACGGATAGTGAGGCACAAAAGGATCGTTTGCGTGATAGTCATATGCGCACGAATAGGATGTGTCACATGAGTGCAGTGTCGCTGCAGTGCCGTAATAGGAGGTCATGTGACTAAGCAGTGACGCTGTCATTGTGCACACGTGATAGTGCATGGGTGTCGTCTAACTGTGATAGTGTCATTGTGCGTCACTGTAATGGTGTCATTGTGTCATCACTGTGATAGGAGCGGGGTGTCATTGTGTAATCACTGTAATAGTGTCATTGTGTCGCTGTCATTGTGTCATCACTGTAATAGTGTCATTGTGTACGTCACTGTAATAGTGTCATAGTGTCGTCACTGTGATAGTATTGTGTGTCACACTGTAATAGTGTCATTGTATCGTCTATGATAGGGAATATTGTGCCATCACTGTAATAGTGTCATTAATATGCGTCACTGTAATAGTGTCATGAATATGTCCACTTATAGTGAATAGTCCTTAAAGTGTCATTTGGCACTTCATTAATAGTGTCATTTCACCTAATAGTGCATTACGCTGTCATTATTTGCGTCACTGTGAGG
>CM022755.1:37761132-37766132 GCA_012411365.1 Ameiurus melas
ACATGAAACACACACCATGTCTACACCTCTATACACTCAGCTTAGATAGGAGTCTGTGTGTGTGTGTGTGTGTGTGTGTGTGTGTGTGTGTGTGTGTGTGTGTGTGTGTGTGTGTTGTGTAATGGTACTGTGATAAAGAGTTAGCCTGGCTGCATTTCTAATTAATTAAGGAGGAGAGGCAGCTTATTAGTGTGAGATGAGGTTCTGATAGTTGTGTGTGTGTGTGTGTGGGGGTTGTGTGTGTGTGTGTGTGTGTGTGTTTTCTGAAACACCTCCCCAAACTTCAATCACTGAATGTAACAGAGGCCACCATCTTGTACGACGGAATCAATTTTCTATTTTTAGTGCAGTTTGATAGCAACCCCCCTTAAGCCCGCCCCAAGCCCCACCCCCTATGCCCCACCCAAGCTCCACCTCCCAGAGTATGAAATTGAGTCTCTAATGCAAATATAAATTGAATCTAGCTGATGGCTATATTTTAGGATATTGTGGATATTTTTTCACTGCACTATTCATTTAATGTCTGTTCCATCTGTCATTGTCTGTCTGTCTGTCTGTCTATCTGTCTGTGTGCTGTCTGCTCTCTCTCTCTCTCTCTCTAATCCTGCTACTATCTCTCATCCATCCCATTAGAAAGCTGACTTAACCCCAATGACAGTTCAATATCCATAATCTAATTAAAGTGGAGACGTAGTGTGTGTATGTGTGTGTGTGTGTGTGTGTGTGTGTGTGTGTGTGGTAAATGGGGATGGGGGGGGGGGGCACTTCCGTGATGAGTTTGGCCATAGACCACTCAGAGCACTTTTGACGTGCCAAGATGTGTGTGTGTGTGTGTGTGAGGTGGTGTGTGGAGTGTGTGTGTGTGTGTGTCCAGTGACAGATCCTTCAGTGATTCGGCCTTTCACAGAGAGAGAGAGAGAGAGAGAGAGAGAGAGAGCAGAGAGAGAGAGAGAGAGTATTTCATCCCTCACCTCGGACTGTAATTGCCTCTGCAGTGCCTCGTCATTAGAAAGAAGTGACAAGTGAGCTTAACTATGGCTTCAGGACAGGATCTCATCTCTCCTCCCTCTCTCTCTCACTTTCATTTTATTGAAGTAAGTAGTTCTTCAGCGGTTCTTTAAGGGTCAATTAGATAATTAAAGGGTTCTTAGCCTTTAGTTCTACTAGAACGCCTACCAGGAACGCCCACTGTCACGAGGAAGTGCATGAAAGCCTGACGGTCCCTCCATAGGGCTGCAGAATCTACGAAAGAAGTGTTGTTCCTTCCAAGGTGTGATGTTAACTCATTCCAGAGAAAGAATGAAGCACGTTCAAATCATGTGTAAAAAGAAAGGGTTCTTCAGTGGTCTAGTCAGGGTTCACTGAATAATCACAGGTTCTCGGTTCATATCCAGAGCTCCCCCTGATAGTGGAACACCCTGGTTTGAGGAACCTTAAAAGAGTTACTTAGGCCTGGTCGAGGGGTTAACGGTTCACTGGATCAATAAGAGGTTCTGATAACCGCTTGGAGACACATAAGAGGGTTCTAAGGAGTCTGGGAGGATTTGACGGATTTCCAGAGGAACTAAAGCATCTGTAAGTGGTTCACATTTGTAGGAGGGTACATGAATTTATTCAGAAGTGCGTTTTCTCACACGTGAGGAATTTTAAATATGTAAATATTATTTTTAAAAAAAGTGAACCGTAGACGAAAGCGGTGAGATCCATTCGACGGCATTAATACATATACATTTTAATGAAACGCTGTGAGTTGAGAAACGAAGGAGTCAGGGAGTGCTGGAGGGAGAGAATAAAGAGAGAGAGTGTGTGTGTGTGTGTGTGTGTGTGTGTGATGGACGGATACAGTAGGAGAGGCTGGTGCGTGCACTCACACTCCGAAGTGCACTGATATTGAGCTCGCAGGAAGACAGGAAGGCCACGGGAGAGTGAGACCCGAGAACGAGTCCCTAAATCCTCCCAGCCGAGAGACACGGAGACTCGGCTCTGCTAAGCTCGGCCTGATCTGTTCCACACGCTGAGGGAGGGGAACAAAGACGAACAGAAGAGAGCTCTGTCACCTGCAGAGCCGTGCTAGAGGGACGGTGGAAAAAAACAGAGAGAGAAAGAGAGAGAGAGAGAGAGAGAGAGAACGTAGGAGGTGCTGAGGGTCCGTGAGGAGCTGAGCATCAGCATCGTCACTACAATATACAATAACACTGATTAGACCTTATACTGTGACACACTGCCCCTGTTTAACCCTCGCACTCGCTCCTACCGTCCGCCTCCCTTCATCCCTCCCCAAGCATGTTTATTCGCTAACAGGAAAGACGATCGTTGCTTATAGATTGAATAATGGAATAATATGGCGAGACATGGTGGAGGATTTATCTTTCATCCACACATATAAAATAAGTAAATAAATAAATAAATAAATAAATAAATAAATAAATAAGCAAATTACAAACCACAGCTCCTGGTAAATAAGTCCTGCCTTGACCCATTCCTGCATAGTGCAACCTGATTGGCTCTCAGATTAATGATGCAATAACGCCTCCTCTTAGAATAAAACCGCGGGGTTCAGTAAGATAAGTAGTTATCGCCCGGGAAAAACAAGCGCTGATGATTTTACATCCGTCTAAACGTTGAAATGAATCCCCCATGCTTTTATTTTTGTTCGTTCGTTTGTTTGTTTGTTTGTTTAATCATTATTATATTACTTTCCTTTAATGACCGCATGAAAGGTTTTAACTGTAATAAACAATATCAAGCAGAATCTGTTGTTATATATCAATAACAATAACATTAATAATGAGTGAGACGTGATGAGACATGTGTTATGAATGAATGCTGAGGAGAGAGTGTGTGTGTGTGTGTGTGTGTGTGTGTGTGTGTGTGTGTGTGTGTGTACTGTGGGGCTGATTGTCGTGCTGTGGTTGTTTACTCCACACACAAAAACAAACTACACACCCGTCTGAATTATGCACAACACTCCGATGCACATTCAGCATCACCATCTGCTTACGCCTGTGTGTGTTAGTGTGTGTGTGTGAGTAGACATGTGAGTAAACAAGCACAGTGTCACTACAGAGATAACAGCAGTTTTACGCACACACACACACACACCAAGTTTAGTTTAATTCAGATCAGAAGGTACATAATAGACAAAGAATTCTCTCTCTCGCTCTCTCACACACACACACACACACACACACACACACACACACACACACACACACACACACACACACACACACACAACACACACACACACACACACACACACACACACACGCCGATAAGACACACATTTCATATGAGTCTGAAGTAAATTTGTTCAATGTCTACTTGTCACATTTCAGATCATACTAAAGAAACACACACACACACACACACACACACACACACACACACACACACAAGTCTGCGTGTTGTCTTAGACTAGAGTCAGGTCCAAGAGTCTGAGTGGGCGACCAAGAGCTGTTTTTATATCATCCGTTAGGGAAAGCTGATATCGACATTTTCCTCGCCCGATCCCTTATTATAAGAATCACGCCGCGCTCCCAACTAAAGTTTATTAGAAGGCTGCTAACATGAACATGTGGTTTGGGACGGGTACCGTGTACCGCCGACACTGTTCTGCTGTTAGCTACTCACTAACCTGGCCTGCCAGCTAACGCTTCAGTTTGTGGTTTGGGTTTGAGATCCGCCATGCCGTCCGAACGATACATTTATTAAAAAAACGACTGGCGCCTTTTGTTACACAGCGAACTAGACATGACATTTGGGACAGCGTGCAGGATATCGCTGTTTGGCCATGAAGGATAGTTCCTCTCTGAAGACTTAATGCCGGTGCACACATACTTTCTGAGAGTTTAAACAAATAGAGAGATTTGTGCTGGGGGGTTGATCGAGCCCCCTACGAACAACGGCGACTTCACGAGACGCACGTTTTAAAAAAGCTTCACGAGCCCGGCGTATTTTTTTTTCCCTTCCCTGAGAAGCAGATAGATTTACAAGGCATGTGTGCAGAGTGTGTGAGACTCCCCAGATCGAAAAAACACAGGAGATGTTAAGGAGAGGAAATTATACATCTGTGAAGGTTAATACCTGTTTTCATTGGCTCAGCGTGCAGGTAGTTCTTAAAACGCCTCAGACGGCCGCTTTCTCCCGCACTCCTGCTGACTCTCAGAGTTCTCTACACGAGAAAAACGACACTGCTCTTTAAACAAAAACGACGCAGGAGCTCCGCCGAGACACACATTAAATCACTTTCATTATTTCGCACCGCTAATTTTCACATCACTTCGCCATTATGGATGCGAGGGAACGCGGCACAAATCATCCGACTTCAAATGGCATCAGGAGATCCCCGGCTGGAGAAGAGCTTCCATGCCAGAACCATGTTTCTTATTAATATCAACACAACAAAGGGCTGGGACGAAGCGAGAACCAAAAACAAACCCAGCAATTAACCAGAGAACACGGTCATGTGCTGTAGGACCCAACAGTATCCCGGGGAACCTAATAATATACATGATAACGTACTTGCACACTGTAGAACCCAAGGATATATTGCAGAACATAACAACATACCTGATAAACTGGAGAACACAGCATTATACCGAATTATCCAATGTAGAACCTAACGATAGACCAGGTAGCCCAATGTATTATATATTGACGTTAACATGATAAATACTTGATAGCACATTGATCAACTGGAGAACCCAACGATATACCAGATAACTCAATGATACGCTAGAATATACCGGAGAACTCACCGCTAGACCTGATAACCCAAATATAAACTGGAGAACCTAGCATTACACCTGGATATCCATTGATATACATAATGCAAGAGAACCCAAGTTATACCGGGAAACCCAACAATATACGAGGTAATATATTGATACACTGTAGAACCCAGCGATATACTGAATGATACACCCAATGAGCAATATAGCTGATATACTGAGGAACATAATGAAATGCAAGAGAACCCAATTTTATATATTTATATA
>CM022755.1:37771132-37786132 GCA_012411365.1 Ameiurus melas
TCTCCACCTGAACACATCTCCCAATCCTGAACACATCTCCCAACCCTGAACACATCTCTCCACCCTGAACACCACATCTCCCACCCTGATCACCACAGACACATCTCTCCACCTGAGCTTACATCTCTCCCCACTCTGGGCCTCTCTCCACCTGAACACATCTCCACCTAGACACCACATGCCTCCCCCACTCTAAACACATCTCTCCACCCTAAACACTTCTCCTCCACCCTAGACACCACATCTCTCCCACCACAAACACATCTCTCCACCCTAAACACATCTCTCACCCTAAACACATCTCTCCTCTAAACACCACATCTCCCCTCTAAACACATCTCTCTCCACCCTAGACACATCTCACCCCTAAACACATCTCTCCCTCTAAGTACCATCTCTCCACCCTAAACACCACATCTCCCCCACTCTAAACACATCTCTCTCCACCCACTAACACATAAAAAAAAAAAAAAAAAAAAAAAAAAAAAAAAAAAAAAAAAAAAAAATCTCTCCACCCCGAACACCACATCTCTCCACCCTGAACACCACATCTCTCCACTCCGAACACACATCTCTCCACCTGAAATTATAAAATTTTAATATTAAATAAAAATTTATTAAAATTAATAAATATATAAATTTTTAACATCTCCCCACCCTGAACACATCTCCCAACCTGAACACAAACTCCACCCTGAACACATCTCCAACCTGAACACATCTCCAACCCTGAACACATCTCTCCACCCTGAACACCACATCTCCCCCACCCTGAACACATCTCTCCACCCTGAACACCACATATCTCCACCTCACACAGAAAAAACACCTCCCCAAACCTAACACAACCACACCCCTAAAAAATCCCCACTTTTACACTACACTACCTCACTAAAACACAACAAAACCCCACCCATTACACACCACACAACCCACAAAAACAAACACACAAAAAAAAAAAATCAAAAAAACAACACCTATTTTAAAAAAACAAAAAAAACCACAACCAACAAAACCATATAAATTCACCACAAACATAAAAATCTTCAAAAAAAAAAAAAACAAAATTAAAAAACAACAAAAAAAACATAAAAAAAAAAAAACACCAAACCCCTTTTTAAAGTAAAATAAAAAATAAATACACATAAGAAAAAAACTGCAGGTTTTGATCAATACTAAAAGGTTAACAAAGGTTAATAGAAAAATAAAAAAAAATAAATAAACATTTAAAAGATTAAAACTATTTGAAGACTTTTTATATTAATTAAAGGAGTTAGTAAGTAGATAAAAATTTGAAGAAGGAGGTGGTCATCAAACTATAAAGTTTAACCTAAGAAAGAGAAAAAAAATTTGGGGGGAAAAAGATGAAAAAAAAAAAAAAAAAAAAAAATTTAATGCAGAACGGTGGTATTTAATGCAGAATGGTGGTATTTAATGGGAGAAGGATGCAGAACGGTGGTATTTAATGCGGTGGTGTTTAATTCAGAATGGTGGTGTTTAATTCAGAACGGTGGTATTTAATGCAGAACGGTGGTATTTAATGCAGAACAGTGGTATTTAATGCAGAACGGTGGTATTTAATGCAGAATGGTGGTATTTAATGTGGTGGTATTTAATTCAGAACAGTGGTATTTAATGCAGAACGGTGGTATTTAATGCTGAATGGTGGTATTTAATGCGGTGGTATTTAATTCAGAACAGTGGTATTTAATGCAGAACCGTGGTGTTTAATGCGGTGGTATATAATGCAGAACGGTGGTATTTAATGTGGTGGAATTTAATGGATCTTGTATAGTAGCACTACTTGTATTGTTCTCTGCTTGATATATCGCTTTGATTATTTGTAAGTCGCTTTGGATAAAAGCGTCTGCCAAGTGAATAAATATAAATGTAAATGTAATGCAGAATGGTGGTATTTAATACAGAACGGTGGTATTTAATGCGGTGGTATTTAATACAGAACGGTGGTATTTAATACAGAACGGTGGTATTTAATGCAGAACGGTGGTATTTAATGCGGTGGTATTTAATACAGAACGGTGGTATTTAATACAGAACGGTGGTATTAAATTCAGAACGGTGGTATTTAATGCGGTGGTATTTAATGCGGTGGTATTTAATTCAGTACGGTGGTATTTAATGCAGAACGGTGGTGTTTGGCGTGAAGCAGTGTGGTGTTATGGCGAATGGTGGTGTTTAATGTGCTCTGATGGTGTGTTGGTGGTGTTGACTGTTTAATGGTGTGTGAGGAACAGTGTTGGCGTATTGCGTGTGAACAATCCGTGTTGGGTTTAATAAGAGACGGTGTTGTGTTTTGCTGTTCATCGGTTAACGTCGGTGTGGAGTATTTTCTTCGGAGGCCGGTGCTTAGCGGTGCTCAGTGGTGTCTGATAAATCCTTACGTTCCTCACTGGTTCTGAAGCAGCTTCTCCACGTTCCTCCCGGAGCTCTTCATACAATTAGCGGAGGTAATTTCCAGTTGAAGATTTTCCACTACTCACTGTGGTGCTATTTTGAAGAGATCAGCAAATGGCAGAAATAAAAGAAATAAGTGGCGAGTTTTTTTTTTTTTTTTAAACAGAAAAAAAAAGAAAAAAAAAAAAGAAATGGGACATGAACAGGAAATGGCCGCATGTGCTTTTAGTCGTTTCAGACGCAGGCAATTATTGCTGTTTTCGTTGTAAAATGGAGGACCACATGTACTCTTTCCTGCCCTACTGTTTAGCAGAGAGGCATAATTTACCCTTCGCTATTAGCCCCCTGGGGCAATCAGGCACGGCAATCACACACACACACACACACACACACACATATATATATATATATAATCTATACATACATACATATACATATATGCTTAGATCACAACACAGTCAGGCGCATGACAACAGCTTTGAAAAACGTGTCATACGCAACTAAAGTGTGAAACAGACACTTACACACGTTGTCAGAAACTGCCACAGAAGAAGACAATGCGTGCGTATGTGTGTGTGTGTGTGTGTGTGTGTGTGAGAGAGAGAGAGATTTTGTCTTAACAGGCTCATTTCTTCCTGATGGCTTTAAATGATTTCATCACAATTAATGACACACACCGCGGCTCCCTGTGACTCGCTGGCAGATGTTCAGGGACCGCGGAGTGTCTTCATCTCTCTCTCAGAGCTAAAGAGGCACTTTCCTCCCGTGACAAACGAGGCCGTGCGCCTCGTCAGCGTCTGATCCGTAACCCTCGACGCTCAAAGCGCTAAATTATCGACACATCTGTTCAGACTTTGTTGAAAAATGTAGCCACCTTTTATCCTTTTTTGTTCCCGCCTGGTGCATACTGATGATCTGCACTCTTTTCGCCCCGCAGTTGTTCGGCGGCTTCGACGTTCTTCTGCGAACCGAGCTTTTCTTTTCTTTTCCTTCTCTCTTTTGTTTTTTTCCTACACAGGCATTGAGGATGCGATCTGGTTTTATCGCTGATTAACTACAGTGGTCCGGTCAGAATCACGGGAATTACAAGCTTCGTATAAAAGGATTTACGTTCGACTCGTCGTGTGTCGATCAGACATCCGGGTTATTTCCTCACGTCCGACGCGTGACGTATACGATAAATATCAGTCAACTCCCGAGGAGACGGACATCTCCGAGTGGAGACTCATACTTACGGGAATTCTGATGTGACGTCAATACGCTGTAAGATCATAACTACGCTTCGCTATGAATGACATCATCGTGTCTGCTTACAGATCTCAAGGAAGATGAATTAAACACCGCACGGCCCAGTGATCCAGATACAGTGTAAAACTGAAACCACTGAATATTATTCAACTCGGGGATTTCAGCTGGATAATATTCTAACACTGACGTTCTTACATCAAGATAGTGGGGGTTTGTACAGGGTTAGTGTTTGGTGTACAGTGATAGTGTTTGGTGTACAGTGTTAGTGTTTGGTGTACAGTGATAGTGCTTAGTGGACAGTGTTAGTGTTTGTTGGACAGTGTTAGTGTTTGTTGGACAGGGTTAGTCTTAGTGTTTGGTGTACAGGGTTAGTGTTTGGTGTACAGGGTTAGTGTTTGGTGTACAGGGTTAGTGTTTGGTGTACAGGGTTAGTGTTAGTGTTTGTTGGACAGGGTTAGTGTTAGTGTTTAGTGGACAGTGTTAGTGTTAGTGTTTGTTGGACAGGGTTAGTGTTTGGTGTACAGTGTTAGTGTTTGGTGTACAGTGTTAGTGTTAGTGTTAGTGTTTGTTGGACAGGGTTAGTGTTTGGTGTACAGTGTTAGTGTTTGGTGTACAGTGTTAGTGTTAGTGTTAGTGTTAGTGTTTGTTGGACAGGGTTAGTGTTAGTGTTCGTGTTTGTTGGACAGGGTTAGTGTTAGTGTTTGTTGGACAGTGTTAGTGTTAGTGTTTGGTGTACAGTGTTAGTGTTTGTTGGACAGGGTTAGTGTTAGTGTTTGGTGTACAGTGTTAGTGTTAGTGTTTGTTGGACAGTGTTAGTGTTTGGTGTACAGTGTTAGTGTTAGTGTTAGTGTTTGTTGGACAGGGTTAGTGTTTGGTGTACAGTGTTAGTGTTAGTGTTTGTTGGACAGGGTTAGTGTTTGGTGTACAGTGTTAGTGTTAGTGTTAGTGTTTGTTGGACAGTGTTAGTGTTTGGTGTACAGTGTTAGTGTTAGTGTTTGTTGGACAGGGTTAGTGTTAGTGTTTGGTGTACAGTGTTAGTGTTTGGTGTACAGTGTTGTTGTGTTAGTGTTTGTTACAGTGTTAGTGTTTGTTGGACAGGGTTAGTGTTTGTTGGACAGGGTTAGTCTTAGTGTTTGGTGTACAGTGTGTAATCTCTATATAAATGTCTTCAATAACGTTGAATGAGATCAGAGGTTACGGCACGAGAATTTGGGGACCACTTCAAAGGGGGTGCCAATAGTTATGGCACAGACAGTAACTATTTCAGGTGTTTATCACGGTACAAGGTCGATAATGTTTATTGCCGCTGATTTGATCGGGAACGGTTCTTCAGTACAGTGGAGCGATATGAAAAATCACACACGTGAAATCTCTCATTAATCACAGAGTGTTAAGTATTTCTATACACGACCATAGTGTCATTACTGTGTGTGTGTGTGTGTGTGTGTGTGTGTGTGTGTGTGTCTCAGCTAATGTTAAGTAAATATATGAGACGTACGCAGCGCCTACGAGGTCAATAGAAACTGGAGACGCTGTCTCATTAAGCACGTCAGAGCCACAGAGCGGACGTTCCTGACTTCATTCATTCGTTTCGCTCCTAATTGCGAACTTAATTTTCCGACTCTATTGATTTTTTTTCCTTTTTTTTTTGCCTCCTCTCCGTCTGTTCATTTTCCTAATGAAACGCTTCAGAGCAATTTGGTGCCAACTAAGTAAATGGAGCTTTAATTTGAGGGGTGGCTGCAGGAAGCAGATCTTTCAGCCCCGTGTCCTTCCGCACATTGTGAATGCCTAATACATACACACACACACACACACACACACACACACACAACACAAACTCTGTTGTCAAACACTGCTCTGGTTTTGGTGTTTAGAAGAGAAGAAGATTGTGGTTTGTTGAAGACATCAATGTTTGGTGGTGAATGTTGATGTTTGGTGAAGAGGCTAATTGTAGCTTGGTGTAGAATGTTGGTGTTTATTGGAAAAGAGTGTGGTTTTGAAAATGTTTATGTTTGCTGGAGATGTTTGTGGACTGTTGTAGAAGGTTGTGGTTGGTTGGAGAAGATTGTCGTTTGTTGGAGAAGTCAGTGTTTGGTGGAGAAAGTTGTGGTTTGTTGGGGAAGTTGGTGTTTGGTGGAGAAGGTTGTGGTTTGTTGGATGAGATTCTGGTTTGTTGGGGAAGATTGTCGTTTGTTGGGGAAGTTGGTGTTTGGTGGAGAAGGTTGTGGATTGTTGGAGAAGGTTGTGGATTGTTGGAGAAGTCAATGTTTGTTGGAGAACTCAGTGTTTGGTGGAGAAGGTTGTGGATTGTTGGAGAAGGTTGTGGATTGGTGGAGAAAGTTTGATTGTTGAGAAGTCAGTGTTTGGTGGGGAAGATTGCTTTTCTTTGTAGATATTTGGAGTTTAGAAGAATCAGCTATTTCAGATTTGTGTCCTTCTGCATTTTGTGAATGCAGCACACACACACACACACACACACACACCAGGGATTAGTCTGTTAAACCAAGCTTCCTTATTGAGAAGATTAGGTCATTAATTTCACCCCTTACATATGAAAATATTGACGGTTCCCATGCACCCTGCCGTCTGGGTTTCTGACCGGCCGCGTCGCTCGCTGAGATAAATCCTGACCCGCGTGTGGCGCTCGATACTCCGTAGACTGATCCGTCCCAGAAACTGATAAACAAGCAATATATTAGCTTGATATGTTATCACCGGAGGAGGTTTATCGATTCGCCCGGTGAGAAACTGTCCAGGCGGGATGAGTGACGGGACGTGTGAGGACACCGGGTTGGGTAGTTGAGACATGCGGGATATTTTTGGGAGGACATCAGCATGACATCCCGCCTCTTACTAACCCTCCAGACTCGAAACAAGTCATTTACCAAAAAAAAAAAAAAAAAAACGGGGTTTGCGTTACGAACAGAAAGTTTTTCCGAAGAAAATCACGGTCACAGTTTTCCTCCCACTCCGAGAAACAGGAGTCTCGTCTCAGTGACGATGAGTAACGAGAAAGAGAAGGAGGGAGAGAGGGAGTGTGTGTGTGTGTGTGTGTGTGTGTGTGTGTGTGAGAGAGGGGGGGCGCTCTTTTCAAAAAGTCATCTGTTCTTCGTTTGTCCGGAGCTTGGGAACAGAATATCAGGAAGCGCTCCGGTTGTGGCGGAAGATGAAAAGAGGAGAGGAATGAATAAAAAAACACGTGTCGCACATGTACTGTGGCAGACTGCATATGTCCTGTGAATGTCTGAACAGGCCTGAGAGACACAGCAGCCAACACACACACACACACACACATACACACGCACAATTCCAAGCACAGAAAAACTAGTGACAAATCTTAAATATATTTTATCACCACATTCAGACAAAACTCCATCTCTGACTAATATCACACAGCGGAGCGTACCACTTCACCTCCTTATAAAGTTACCACTACAGATTACTAATCACACTCAAAACCATCAAACCTCCAACATACACCACCATCTCAAACTCCGAGATCTTTCAGTAGGATTAGCGCCGCTGTACGACACGATCAGAAAAAGTCTGATTCCGAATAAAACCTTCCTCGGGCTAGTTTGGAGTCGCGAGCCGAGCGGAGACACAGCTAAGCTATCACGGTATGGGTTTAGCTGCTACAGAGTCATGTGGAGTTCATCACGTCTCCTTCTGCTCTGCTCACGTCATGTTCACGTGAACTGGAACTCATCTAGACGTTTCTGTTACGGCTTTAAAAATAAGAAGAAATCGCCGGTTCGTCCATTTTTTCCTCACACTGACTGTGAGCTAGCGTCCGGCAGACTTGAGACACCGTCAGCCAATAAGACGCGAGCGTTTCCACGTAAACGCTGTCTGATCGGTCTCGCCTCCGTCCACTGAGGATATAACGTTACATCACCGCCGTCTTCTTTTACTGACGCTCCGTTACGCAGTGACGAACCGCTCCGAGTGGAGAATCGTTCAGGGATACAGAAAACATCTCCAGGGCAAAACCTGATTTATTTTTAAAATGCATTTTACTTCATATTGTTTTCTTAACAATAAATTTGTAACGCGAGTAAACGTCGTTTTATTGACATCAGTAACTGTAATTATATCACCATCCGTTTAAAATACAACGCGTTACGTTACCGCGCTATCAGAAAAGTCATTAGATTAACTTAGTTTGTGTTGAACATTACCACGGTTACCATGTCGTTGTTGCGTTGTCACTTTGTCACTATCATTTTGTCACTTCCTCGTTGTTGCTGTCAGTTTGATGTTGTTGCTGTGTCACAGCTGCTTTCTCATTTGTCACTGTAACGCTGTCATTGTATCGTCACTGTGATAATGTCATTGTGTCGTCACTGTAATAGTGTCATTGTGTCGCTGCATTGTGTCGTACTGTATAGTGCATTGTGTCTACTGTAGTGATTGTGTCTGCATGTCTCACTGTATATGATGTGTATAAGGTGGTGCGCTGTCATTGTGTCGTATGTGATAGCTTTGTGCCACTGTAATAGTGTCATTGTGTCGCTGTCATTGTGTCGTCACTGTGATAGTGTCATTGTGTCGTCACTGTGATAGTGTCATTGTGTCGCTGTCATTGTGTCGTCACTGTAATAGTGTCATTGTGTCGTCACTGTGATAGTGTCATTGTGTCCTGTCATTGTGCTTGTAATAGTCATTGTGCTCACTGTAATAGGTCATTGTGTCTCACTGTGATAGTGTCAGTGTCGCTGTCATTGTGTCGTCACTGTTAGTGTCATTGTGTCGTCACTGTGATAGTGTCATTGTGTCGCTGTCATTGTGTCGTCACTGTGATAGGTCATTGTGTCACTGTTAGGTCATTGTGCGCGTCATTGTGTCGTCACTGTGATAGTGTCATGTGTCTCACTGTAATAGTGTATTGTGTGTATGGCTACTGTAATAGTGTCATTGTGTGCGTCACTGGTGATAGTGTCATTGTGCACTGTATAAGTATTGTGTCTACTGTAATAGTGTCATTGTGTCGTACTGTAGTGATGGTCTACGAGGTCATTGTGTCACTGATAGCATGGTGATTGTGTTACTAGGTATTGTGCTACTAGGCATTGTGTCTACTGTTGGTCTCGGGCATGGTGTGTGTTACGTAGGGGTACTTATTGTACTGTGATAGTGTCATTGTGTCGTCACTGTGATAGGTATTGTGTCGATTGTGTCGTCACTGATAGGTCATTGTGTCGTCACTGTGTGTGTCATGTGTTACTGTGATAGTGTCATTGTGTCGTCACTGGTAGTGTCATTGTGTCACGAAGATTGTGCCATTTTACTGTTGTGTGCATTGTGTCACTGTAGTGCATGTGTCACTTAGGTCAGATGGACTTGTTGTGCTACGTGATAGTGTCATTGTGTCTAGTGTCATTGTGTCGTCACTGTGATAGTGTCATTGTGTCGTACTGTATAGTGTCATTGTGTCGCTGTCATTGGTCGTCACTGTAATAGTGTCATTGTGTCGTCACTGTATAGTGTCATTGTGTATACTGTATAGTGTCATTGTGTCTTGTCCACTGTGATAGTGTCATTGTGTCGTACTGTGATAGTGTCATTGTGTCCGCATTGTGTCGCACTGTGATAGTGTCATTGTGTCGTCACTGTGATAGGCATTGTGTCGCTGTCATTGTGTCGTCACTGTGATAGTGTCATTGTGTCGTCACTGTGATAGTGTCATTGTGTCGCTGTCATTGTGTCGTCACTGTAATAGTGTCATTGTGTCGTCACTGTAATAGTGTCATTGTGTCGCTGTCATTGTGTCGTCACTGTATAGTGTCATTGTGTCGTCACTGTAATAGTGTATTGGGTGTGTCGTCACTGTAATAGTGTCATTGTGTCGTCACTGTAATAGTGTCATTGTGTCGCTGTCATTGTGTCGTCATGTAATAGGTCATTGTGTATCACTGTGATAGTGTCATTGCTACTGTAATAGTGTCATTGTGTCGTCACTGTAATAGTGTCATTGTGTCGCTGTCATTGTGTCGTACGTAATAGTGTCATTGTGTCATCACGTAATAGGTCATTGTGTCTCACTGTAATAGTGTCATTGTGTCGCTATAGTGTCATTGTGTCTACTGTGATAGTGAGTGTCGTCACTGTAATAGTGTCATTGTGTCGTCACTGTAATAGTGTCATTGTGTCGCTGTCATTGGTCGTCACTGTGATAGTGTCATTGTGTCGCTGTCATTGTGTCGCACTGTAATAGTGTCATTGTGTATCACTGTGATAGTGTCATTGTGTCGTACTTGTGTCATTGTGTCGTCACTGTAATAGTGTCATTGTGTCGTCACTGTAATAGTGTCATTGTGTTGTCATTGTGTCGTACTGAATTAGTGTCATTGTGTCGTCACTGTATAGTGCATTGTGCACTGTATAGGTGTGTCCTGTAATAGTGTATTGTGATCACTGTAATAGTGTATTGTCGCTGTCATTGTGCGATAGTGTCATTGTGTCGTCACTGTAATAGTGTCATTGTGTGTTGACTGTGATAGTGTAGTCGCACTGTAATAGTGTCATTGTGTCATCACTGTAATAGTGTCATTGTGTCGCTGTCATTGTGTCGTACTGTGATAGTGTCATTGTGATCGCTGTAATAGTGTCATTGTGTCGATCACTGTAATAGTGTCATTGTGTCGCTGTCATTGTGTCGTCACTGTGATAGTGTCATTGTGTCGCTGTCATTGTGTCTCACTGTAATAGTGTCATTGTGTCGTCACTGTAATAGTGTCATTGTGTCGTCACTGTAATAGTGTCATTGTGTCGTCACTGTAATAGTGTCATTGTGTCATCACTGTAATAGTGTCATTGTGTCGCTGTCATTGTGTCGTCACTGTGATAGTGTCATTGTGTCGTCACTGTAATAGTGTCATTGTGTCGCTGTCATTGTGTCGTCACTGTGATAGTGTCATTGTGTCGTCACTGTAATAGTGTCATTGTGTCGCTGTCATTGTGTCGTCACTGTGATAGTGTCATTGTGTCGTCACTGTGATAGTGTCATTGTGTCGTCACTGTAATAGTGTCATTGTGTCGCTGTCATTGTGTCGTCACTGTGATAGTGTCATTGTGTCGTCACTGTAATAGTGTCATTGTGTCGCTGTCATTGTGCACTGTGTTAGTGTCATTGTGTCGTCACTGTAATAGTGTCATTGTGTCGTCACTGTAATAGTGTCATTGTGTCGTCACTGTGATAGTGTCATTGTGTCGTCACTGTAATAGTGTCATTGTGTCGCTGTCATTGTGTCGTCACTGTGATAGTGTCATTGTGTCGTCACTGTGATAGTGTCATTGTGTCGTCACTGTAATAGTGTTGTCATCACTGTAATAGTGAGGTCGCGTCATTGTGTCGTCACTGTAATAGTGTCATTGTGTCATCACTGTGATAGTGTCATTGTGTCGCCGTCATTGTGCATCACTGTAATAGTGTCATTGTGTCGCTGTCATTGTGTCGTCACTGTAATAGTGTCATTGTGTCGCTGTCATTGTGTCGTCACTGTGATAGTGTCATTGTGTCGTCACTGTGATAGTGTCATTGTGTCGTCACTGTAATAGTGTCATTGTGTCGTCACTGTGATAGTGTCATTGTGTCGCTGTCATTGTGTCGTCACTGTGATAGTGTCATTGTGTCGCTGTCATTGTGTCATCACTGTGATAGTGTCATTGTGTCGTCACTGTAATAGTGTCATTGTGTCGTCACTGTAATAGTGTCATTGTGTCGTCACTGTGATAGTGTCATTGTGTCGTCACTGTAATAGTGTCATTGTGTCGCTGTCATTGTGTCATCACTGTAATAGTGTCATTGTGTCGTCACTGTGATAGTGTCATTGTGTCGTCACTGTGATAGTGTCATTGTGTCGTCACTGTGATAGTGTCATTGTGTCGTCACTGTAATAGTGTCATTGTGTCGTCACTGTAATAGTGTCATTGTGTCGTCACTGTGATAGTGTCATTGTGTCGTCACTGTAATAGTGTCATTGTGTCGTCACTGTAATAGTGTCATTGTGTCGTCACTGTAATAGTGTCATTGTGTCGCTGTCATTGTGTCGTCACTGTGATAGTGTCATTGTGTCGTCACTGTAATAGTGTCATTGTGTCGTCACTGTAATAGTGTCATTGTGTCGTCACTGTAATAGTGTCATTGTGTCGTCACTGTAATAGTGTGGTCGCACTGTAATAGTGTCATTGTGTCGTCACTGTAATAGTGTCATTGTGTCGCTGTCATTGTGTCGTCACTGTGATAGTGTCATTGTGTCATCACTGTGATAGTGTCATTGTGTCGCTGTCATTGTGTCGTCACTGTGATAGTGTCATTGTGTCACTGTAATAGTGTCATTGTGTGCCTTGTCATTGTGTCTCACTGATAGTGTTGTGTCGTCACTGTGATAGTGTCATTGTGTCGTCACTGTAATAGTGTCATTGTGTCGCTGTCATTGTGTCTCACTGTGATAGGTGTCGCTGTCATTGTGTCGTCACTGTAATAGTGTCATTGTGTCGCTGTCATTGTGTATCATGTGATAGGTATTGTGTGTCACTGAATAGTGTGTGTCGTCACTGTAATAGTGTCATTGTGTCGTCACTGTGATAGTGTCATTGTGTCGTCACTGTAATAGTGTCATTGTGTCGCTGTCATTGTGTCATCGCCTGTAATAGTGTCATTGTGTCGTCACTGTAATAGTGTCATTGTGTCGTCACTGTGATAGTGTCATTGTGTCACACTGTAAATGTCATTGTGTCTCACTGTGATAGTGTCATTGTCGTCACTGTAATAGTGTCATTGTGTCGTCACTGTAATAGTGTCATTGTGTCGTCACTGTGATAGTGTCATTGTGTCGTTACTGTAATAGTGTCATTGTGTCGTCACTGTAATAGTGTCATTGTGTCGTCACTGTAATAGTGTCATTGTGTCGTCACTGTAATAGTGTCATTGTGTCGCTGTATTGTGTCGTCACTGTGATAGTGTATTGTGTTACTTAATAGTGTATTGTATTGTATTGTGTCGTCACTGTGATAGTGTCATTGTGTCGTCACTTAATAGGTATGGGTCATTGTGTCGTCACTGTGATAGTGTCATTGTGTCGTCACTGTGATAGTGTCATTGTGTCGCTGTCATTGTGTCGTCACTGTGATAGTGTCATTGTGTCGTCACTGTGATAGTGTCATTGTGTCGTCACTGTAATAGTGTCATTGTGTCATCACTGTGATAGTGTCATTGTGTCGCTGTCATTGTGTCGTCACTGTGATAGTGTCATTGTGTCGTCACTGTGATAGTGTCATTGTGTCGTCACTGTAATAGTGTCATTGTGTCATCACTGTGATAGTGTCATTGTGTCGCTGTCATTGTGTCGTCACTGTGATAGTGTCATTGTGTCGTCACTGTGATAGTGTCATTGTGTCTCACTGTAATAGTGTCATTGTGTCATCACTGTGATAGTGTCATTGTGTCGTCACTGTATAGTGTCATTGTGTCGTCACTGTCATTGTGTTATGGTCGTCACTGTGATAGTGTCATTGTGTCGCTGTCATTGTGTCGTCACTGTAATAGTGTATGTGTCATCACTGTGATAGTGTCATTGTGTCGTTGTTGGTCTCACTGTAATAGTGTCATTGTGCATCACTGTGTAGTGGGCCACGTGATAGTGTCATTGTGTCGTTGTCATTGTGTCGTCACTGTAATAGTGTCATTGTGTCGTCACCGTAATAGTGTCATTGTGTCCTGTCATTGTGTCTCACTGTGATAGTGTCATTGTGTCGTCACTGTAATAGTGTCATTGTGTCGTCACCGTAATAGTGTCATTGTGTCATTACTGTGATAGTGTCATTGTGTCGCTGTCATTGTGTCGTCACTGTAATAGTGTCATTGTGTCGTCACTGTAATAGTGTCATTGTGTCGTCACTGTAATAGTGTCATTGTGGTCACTGTAATAGTGTCATTGTGTCGTCACTGTAATAGTGTCATTGTGTCGTCACTGTGATAGTGTCATTGTGTCATCACTGTGATAGTGTCATTGTGTCGTTGTCATTGTGTCGTCACTGTAATAGTGTCATTGTGTCGTCACTGTAATAGTGTCATTGTGTCATCACTGTGATAGTGTCATTGTGTCGTTGTCATTGTGTCGTCACTGTAATAGTGTCATTGTGTCGCTGTCATTGTGTCGTCACTGTGATAGTGTCATTGTGTCGTCACTGTAATAGTGTCATTGTGTCGTCACTGTGATAGTGTCATTGTGTCGTCACTGTAATAGTGTCATTGTGTCGCTGTCATTGTGTCGCTGTCATTGTGTCGCTGTCTCCTGGTTGCTGTTCACTGCTCTCTCACTGTTGCGTGTCTGCAGCGTCCCGGTCACTTTGTTGATGTCACTTTGTCACGCTTTGCCGTGGTGTCGTCGTCGTCGTCGTTGGAACGCTGTCACTTTCTTGCTGGTGCGTTGTCGCTTTCTCACCTCCCCACTGTTGTTTGGTTATTTTCTCACTAAAACTGTGGCTCCGTGTCGCACGCGTACAAGAACACTCCCATTCACGTTCTCACGTCCCAATCTGAACGCAGCACAGAACTCTACTAAACGACTTCTTTTACCTCTGATCCACCATCAACAGCAATATCAGATACCATTTAGCCAAGCATGTTGATCTTTTCTCCTTTTTTTTTTTTTTTTTTTTTTTTTTTCTCTCTCTCTCTCTCTCTCTCTTTACTTGGTGAACGACGTTAACGAACACTCAGGTAGCACTTCCATTATGCAGAGGAGCCACTTAACACATCCCACACCTCATTAACGGTAATAAGTGGCGTTTGCCACCTCCTTTGTCAGCAGGGTAAGCAATCAATAGGGTCATTTCACATCATAACAGCTACTGGTGCACATTACTATCTTGTTCATGGCGGGAACGGCGGTCATTAAGGCCTGGAGCAGATTATATAGGAGGGAGAAGACAGATGGAGAGAATTACGCCGAGCTAAGAGACGGATCAATATGTGGATAGCTGTGGAGATAATTCCACAGCCGGGAGACTTTCGGCTCAGCCATATTACAGCTCCTGTGCTGCTCTTTTGTGTCTGTGTATGCAAATGTGTGTGTGTGTGTGTGTGTGTGCGCGCGTGTGTGGCCCGCGTGCCCCTGCTGTGTCGTGTCAGTGCATTTTCACACACTCGCTCGTCGCTGAACAAGTCTGATGAGGGCTAATTACAGCACAGCGTCGGCCCGAACAGACGCACACGCGCCTTTAATTACAGGAAACAACGGCGTTAATATTTTATGGAAATGCGCCTCGGCGCGGAACCCCGGAGTGTGTGACATTGAGAGTCAGGTGGAGACATTTACTGTTCTCTCA
>CM022755.1:37813632-37833632 GCA_012411365.1 Ameiurus melas
TAGTGTGAGTCACAGTGTAGTATAGTGTGAGTCACAGTGTAGTATAGTGTGAGTCACAGTGTAGTATAGTGTGAGTCAGTCACTGTGTAGTATAGTGTGAGTCACAGTGTAGTATAGTGTGAGGTACTGTAGTATAGTGTGAGTCAGCATGTAGTATAGTGTGAGTCACAGTGTAGTATAGTGTGAGTCAGTCACAGTGTAGTATAGTGTGAGTCACAGTGTAGTATAGTGTGAGTCTCAGTGTAGTATACTCACATGTGGTAGTAGTGTGAGTCAGCAGTGTAGTATAGTGTGAGTACTATGTAGTATAGTGTGAGTCACAGTGTAGTATAGTGTGAGTCAGTCACAGTGTAGTATAGTGTGAGTCACAGTGTAGTATAGTGTGAGTCACAGTGTAGTATAGTGTGAGTCACAGTGTAGTATAGTGTGAGTCACAGTGTAGTATAGTGTGAGTCACAGTGTAGTATAGTGTAGTACAGTGTAGTAGTGTGTGAGTCACAGTGTAGTATAGTGTGAGCATAGTAGTAGTAGTTACAGTGTAGTAGTGTGAGTCACAGTGTAGTATAGTGTGAGTCTCAGTGTAGTATAGTGTGAGTTACAGTGTAGTATAGTGTGAGTCACAGTGTAGTATAGTCACAGTGTAGTATAGTGTGAGTCACAGTGTAGTATAGTGTGAGTCACAGTGTAGAATAGTGTGAGTCACAGTGTAGTATAGTGTGAGTCTCAGTGTAGTATAGTGTGAGTCACAGTGTAGTATAGTGTGAGTCACAGTGTAGTATAGTGTGAGTCACAGTGTAGTATAGTGTGAGTCACAGTGTAGTATAGTGTGAGTCACAGTGTAGTATAGTGTGAGTCACGTCACAGTGTAGTATAGTGTGAGTCACAGTGTAGTATAGTGTGAGTCTCAGTGTAGTATAGTGTGTGAGCACAGTGTAGTATAGTGTGAGTCACAGTGTATTATAGTGTGAGTCACAGTCACGGTGTAGTTTAGTGTGAGTGTAGTGTAGTGTGAGTCACAGTGTAGTATAGTGTGAGTCACAGTGTAGTATATGTGAGTCACAGTGTAGTATAGTGTGAGTCACAGTGTATTATAGTGTGAGTCAGCAGTACAGTAGTATAGTTGAGTCACAGTGTAGTATAGTGTGAGTCTCAGTGTAGTATAGTGTGAGTCACAGTGTAGTATAGTCACAGTGTGTAGTATAGTGTGACAGTCACAGTGTAGTATAGTGTGAGTCACAGTGTAGGTGAGCAGTGCACAGTGTAGTATAGTGGGAGTCACAGTGTAGTATATGTGAGTCTTGGGGTAGTATAGTGTGAGTCTCAGTGTAGTTTAGTGTGAGTCACAGTGTAGTATAGTGTGAGTCTCAGTGTAGTATAGTTTGAGTCACAGTGTAGTATAGTGTGAGTCTCAGTGTAGTATAGTGTGAGTCACAGTGTATTATAGTGTGAGTCACAGTCACAGTGTAGTATAGTGTGAGTCACAGTGTAGTATTGTGTGAGTCTCAGTGTAGTATAGTGTGAGTCTCAGTGTAGTATAGTGTGAGTCACAGTGTAGTATAGTGTGAGTCTCAGTGTAGTATAGTTTGAGTCACAGTGTAGTATAGTGTGAGTCTCAGTGTAGTATAGTGTGAGTCACAGTGTATTATAGTGTGAGTCACAGTCACAGTGTAGTATAGTGTGAGTCTTAGTGTAGTATAGTGTGAGTCTCAGTGTAGTTTAGTGTGAGTCACAGTGTAGTATAGTGTGAGTCTCAGTGTAGTATAGTTTGAGTCACAGTGTAGTATAGTGTGAGTCTCAGTGTAGTATAGTGTGAGTCACAGTGTATTATAGTGTGAGTCACAGTCACAGTGTAGTATAGTGTGAGTCACAGTGTAGTATTGTGTGAGTCTCAGTGTAGTATAGTGTGAGTCTCAGTGTAGTATAGTGTGAGTCACAGTGTAGTATAGTCACAGTGTAGTATAGTGTGAGTCACAGTCACAGTGTAGTATAGTGTGAGTCACAGTGTAGTATTGTGTGAGTCACAGTGTATTATAGTGTGAGTCAGTCACAGTGTAGTATAGTGTGAGTCACAGTGTAGTATAGTGTGAGTCTTAGTGTAGTATAGTGTGAGTCTCAGTGTAGTTTAGTGTGAGTCACAGTGTAGTATAGTGTGAGTCTTAGTGTAGTATAGTGTGAGTCTCAGTGTAGTTTAGTGTGAGTCACAGTGTAGTATAGTGTGAGTCTCAGTGTAGTATAGTTTGAGTCACAGTGTAGTATAGTGTGAGTCTCAGTGTAGTTTAGAGTGAGTCTCAGTGTAGTATAGTGTGAGTCACAGTGTAGTATAGTGTGAGTCTCAGTGTAGTATAGTGTGAGTCACAGTGTAGTATAGTCACAGTGTAGTATAGTGTGAGTCTCAGTGTAGTATAGTGTGAGTCACAGTGTAGTATAGTACGTGTGTAGTATATGTGAGTCACAGTCACAGTGTAGTATAGTGTGAGTCACATGTAGTATAGTGTGAGTCACAGCCACAGTGTAGTATATAGTGTGAGTCACAGTGTAGTATTGTGTGAGTCACAGTGTATTATAGTGAGTCACAGTCACAGTGTAGTTAGTGTGAGTACGGTGTAGTATCGTGAGTCTTAGTGTAGTATAGTGTGAGTCTCAGTGTAGTTTAGTGTGTGTGTCAGTGTAGTATAGTGTGAGTCTTGGTGTAGTATAGTGTGAGTCTCGTGTGTTTAGTGTGAGTCACAGTGGTGTTGTGTGAGTCTCAGTGTAGTATAGTTTGAGTCACAGTGTAGTATAGTGTGAGTCTCAGTGTAGTTTAGAGTGAGTCTCAGTGTAGTATAGTGTGAGTCACAGTGTAGTATAGTGTGAGTCTCAGTGTAGTATAGTGTGAGTCACAGTGTAGTATAGTCACAGTGTAGTATAGTGTGAGTCACAGTGTAGTATAGTGTGAGTCACAGTGTAGTATAGTGTGAGTCACAGTGTAGTATAGTGTGAGTCAGCAGTGTAGTAGTGTGAGTCATGTGTAGTGAGTAGTGTGAGTCACAGTGTAGTATAGTGTGAGTCACAGTGTAGTATAGTGTGAGTCACAGTGTAGTATAGTGTGAGTCACAGTGTAGTATAGTGTGAGTCACAGTGTAGTATAGTGTGAGTCACAGTGTAGTATAGTGTGAGTCACAGTGTAGTATAGTGTGAGTCGCAGTGTAGTATAATGTGAGTCACAGTGTAGTATAGTGTGAGTCACAGTGTAGTATAGTGTGAGTCACAGTGTAGTATAGTGTGAGTCACAGTGTAGTATAGTGTGAGTCACAGTGTAGTATAGTCACAGTGTAGTATAGTGTGAGTCACAGTGTAGCATAGTGTGAGTCTCAGTGTAGTATAGTGTGAGTCACAGTGTAGTATAGTGTGAGTCACAGTGTAGTATAGTCACAGTGTAGTATAGTGTGAGTCACAGTGTAGTATAGTGTGAGTCACAGTGTAGAATAGTGTGAGTCACAGTGTAGTATAGTGTGAGTCACAGTGTAGTATAGTGTGAGTCACAGTGTAGAATAGTGAGTGGTCAGTGTAGTGTAGTGTGAGTCTCAGTGTAGTATAGTGTGAGTCACAGTGTGGAGTAGTGTGAGTCACAGTGTAGTATAGTGTGAGTCACAGTGTGTATAGTGTGAGTCACAGTGTATATATAGTGTGAGCGTCACAGTGTAGTATAGTGTGAGTCACAGTGTAGTATCGTGTGAGTCTTAGTGTAGTATAGTGTGAGTCAGTCACAGTGTAGTATAGTGTGAGTCACAGTGTAGTATAGTGTGAGTCACAGTGTAGTATAGTGTGAGTCTCAGTGTAGTTTAGTGTGAGTCACAGTGTAGTATAGTGTGAGTCTCAGTGTAGTATAGTTTGAGTCACAGTGTAGTATAGTGTGAGTCTCAGTGTAGTATAGTGTGAGTCACAGTGTATTATAGTGTGAGTCACAGTCACAGTGTAGTATAGTGTGAGTCACAGTGTAGTATTGTGTGAGTCTCAGTGTAGTATAGTGTGAGTCTCAGTGTAGTATAGTGTGAGTCACAGTGTAGTATAGTCACAGTGTAGTATAGTGTGAGTCACAGTCACAGTGTAGTATAGTGTGAGTCAGTCACAGTGTAGTATAGTGTGAGTCACAGTGTAGTATAGTGTGAGTCTTAGTGTAGTATAGTGTGAGTCTCAGTGTAGTTTAGTGTGAGTCACAGTGTAGTATAGTGTGAGTCTTAGTGTAGTATAGTGTGAGTCTCAGTGTAGTTTAGTGTGAGTCACAGTGTAGTATAGTGTGAGTCTCAGTGTAGTATAGTTTGAGTCACAGTGTAGTATAGTGTGAGTCTCAGTGTAGTTTAGAGTGAGTCTCAGTGTAGTATAGTGTGAGTCACAGTGTAGTATAGTGTGAGTCTCAGTGTAGTATAGTGTGAGTCACAGTGTAGTATAGTCACAGTGTAGTATAGTGTGAGTCTCAGTGTAGTATAGTGTGAGTCACAGTGTAGTATAGTCACAGTGTAGTATAGTGTGAGTCACAGTCACAGTGTAGTATAGTGTGAGTCACAGTGTAGTATAGTGTGAGTCACAGCCACAGTGTAGTATAGTGTGAGTCACAGTGTAGTATTGTGTGAGTCACAGTGTATTATAGTGTGAGTCACAGTCACAGTGTAGTATAGTGTGAGTCACAGTGTAGTATCGTGTGAGTCTTAGTGTAGTATAGTGTGAGTCTCAGTGTAGTTTAGTGTGAGTCACAGTGTAGTATAGTGTGAGTCTTAGTGTAGTATAGTGTGAGTCTCAGTGTAGTTTAGTGTGAGTCACAGTGGTAGTTGTGAGTCTAGTGTAGTATAGTTTGAGTCACAGTGTGTATAGTGTGAGTCTCAGTGTAGTTTAGAGTGAGTCTCAGTGTAGTATAGTGTGAGTCAGCAGTGTAGTGTGAGTCACAGTGTAGTATAGTGTGAGTCACAGTGTAGTATAGTCACAGTGTAGTATATGTGTGAGTCCGTGTAGTAGTGTGAGTCACAGTGTAGTATAGTGTGAGTGACAGTGTAGTATAGTGTGAGTCACAGTGTAGTATAGTGTGAGTTACAGTGTAGTATAGTGTGAGTCACAGTGTAGTATATGTGAGTCTTAGTGTAGTATAGTGTGAGTCTCAGTGTAGTTTTAGTGTGAGTCACAGTGTGTATAGTGTGAGTCTTATGTAGTATATGTGAGTCTCAGTGTAGTATAGTGTGAGTCTCAGTGTAGTTTAGTGTGAGTCACAGTGTAAGTAGTGTGAGTCTCAGTGTAGTATAGTTTGAGTCACAGTGTGTAGTGTGAGTCTCATGTGTGTTTTAGAGTCAGTCTCAGTGTAGTATATGTGAGTCACAGTGTAGTATATGTGAGTCTCAGTGTAGTATAGTGTGAGTCACAGTGTAGTATAGTCACAGTGTAGTATATGTGAGTCTCAGTGTAGTAGTAGTGTGAGCTCGTGTGTAGTATAGTCACAGTGTAGTATAGTGTAGAGTCACAGTGTAGTATAGTGTGTAGTCACAGTGTAGTATAGTGTGAGTCACAGTCACAGTGTAGTATAGTGTGAGTCACAGTGTAGTATTGTGTGAGTCTCAGTGTAGTATAGTGTGAGTCTCAGTGTAGTATAGTGTGAGTCACAGTGTAGTATAGTCACAGTGTAGTATAGTGTGAGTCACAGTCACAGTGTAGTATAGTGTGAGTCAGTCACAGTGTAGTATAGTGTGAGTCACAGTGTAGTATAGTGTGAGTCTCAGTGTAGTATAGTGTGAGTCACAGTGTAGTATAGTCACAGTGTAGTATAGTGTGAGTCACAGTGTAGTATAGTCACAGTGTAGTATAGTGTGAGTCACAGTGTAGTATAGTGTGAGTCACAGTGTAGTATACTGTGAGTCACAGTGTAGTATAGTGTGAGTCACAGTGTAGTATAGTCACAGTGTAGTATAGTGTGAGTCACAGTCACAGTGTAGTATAGTGTGAGTCACAGTGTAGTATAGTGTGAGTCTCAGTGTAGTATAGTCACAGTGTAGTATAGTGTGAGTCACAGTGTAGTATAGTCACAGTGTAGTATAGTGTGAGTCACAGTGTAGTATAGTGTGAGTCACAGTGTAGTATGAGTGTAGTCTCGGTATTATAGTCACAGTGGTATAGTGTGAGTCACAGTGTAGTATAGTCACAGTGTGGTATAGTGTGGGTCACAGTGTAGTATGGTGGTCACGTGTAGTATAGTGTGGGCCTCGTGTAGTATAGTGTGAGTCTCAGTGTAGTATAGTGTGAGTTAGCGGTGTAGTATAGTGTGAGTCACAGTGTAGTATAGTGTGAGTCACAGTGTGTTAGTGTGAGTCACAGTGTAGTATAGTCACAGTGAGTATAGTGTGAGTCACGGTAGTATGTAGTGTGAGTCACAGTGTAGTATAGTGTGAGTGTCACAGTGTAGTATAGTGTGAGTCACAGTGTAGTATAGTGTGAGTCTCAGTGTGGTAGTGTAGGTCACAGTGTGGTTGGTGTGAGTCTCAGTAGTATGAGTCACAGTGTAGTATAGTGTGAGTCACAGTGTGGTATAGTCACAGTGTAGTATGGTAGTGCAGTCACAATGTGGTATAGTGTGATGCAGTGTAGTATAGTCACAGTGTAGTATAGTGGGAGTACAGTGTAGTATAGTGTGAGTCACAGTGTGGTATAGTGTGAGGTCACAGTGTAGTATAGTGTGAGTCACAGTGTAGTATAGTGTGAGTCACAGTGTAGGTATAGTGTGATGCAGTCAGGTAGTATAGTGTGAGTCACAGTGTAGTATAGTGTGAGTCACAGTGTAGTATAGTGTGAGTCTCAGTGTAGTATAGTGTGAGTCACAGTGTAGTATAGTGTGAGTCACAGTGTAGTATAGTGTGAGTCACAGTGTAGTATAGTGTGAGTCACAGTGTAGTATAGTGTGAGTCTCAGTGTAGTATAGTGTGAGTCACAGTGTAGTATAGTGTGAGTTAGTGAGTCACAGTGTGGTATAGTGGGAGTGCATAGTATGTATAGTGTAAGTCAGAGTGTAGTATAGTTGAGTCTCAGTGTAGTATGTGTGAGTCACAGTGTAGTATGTTGAGTACAGTGTAGTATATGGAGCTCGTGTATGTGTAGTCTCGAGTGTATTATAGTGTGAGTCACAGTGTGTAGTATAGTGTGAGTCACAGTTGGTATAGTGTGAGTCTCACGTGTAGTATAGTGTGAGTCACCAGTGTAGTATGGTGAGTCAGATGGAGTCTCAGTGTAGTATAGTGTAGTCTCAGTGTAGTATAGTGTAAGTTGCAGTGTAGTATAGTGTGAGTCACAGTGTAGTATAGTGTGAGTCACTGTCTCAGGTGTAGTATAGTGTGAGGTCACAGTCGCTGTAGTATAGTGTGAGTCACAGTGTAGTATAGTGTGAGTCACAGTGTAGTATAGTGTGAGTCACAGTGTAGTATAGTGTGAGTCTCAGTGTAGTATAGTGTGGGTCGCAGTGTAGTATAGTGTGAGTCTCTGTATAGTACAGTGGTTGAGTCACAGTGTAGTATAGTGTGAGTCTCAGTGGTAGTATAGTGTGTCACAGTGTAGTATAGTGTGAGTCACAGTGTAGTATAGTGTGTGAGTCACAGTGTAGTATAGTGTGAGTCACATTGTGGTGTAGTGTGAGTCACAGTGTAGTATAGTGTAGTCTCAGTGTAGTATAGTCACAGTGTAGTATAGTGTGAGTCTACAGTGTAGTATAGTGTGAGTCACAGTGTAGTATAGTGAGTATATGTGTAGTAGTCAGTGTAGATAGTGTGAGGTCAAGTGTGGTATAGTGGAGTCACAGTGTAATTATATACAGTGTAGTATAGTGTGAGTCTCAGTGTAGTATAGTGTGAGTCACAGTGTAGTATAGTGTGAGTCACAGTGTAGTATAGTGTGAGTCTCAGTGTGTAGTATAGTGTGAGTCACAGTGTAGTATAGTCACAGTGTAGTATAGTGTGAGTCTACAGTATTAGTATAGTGTGAGTACAGTACGTGTAGTATAGTGTGAGTCACAGTGTAGTATAGTGTGAGTCTGCGTAGTGTAGTATAGTGTAGTCACAGTGTAGTATTGTGTGAGTCTCAGTGTAGTATAGTCACAGTGTAGTATAGTGTAGCTCAGTGTAGTAAGTCACAGTGTAGTATAGTGTAGTCACAGTGTATGTAGTCACAGTGTAGTATAGTGTGAGTCACAGTGTAGTATAGTGTGTAGTCACAGTGTAGTATAGTACAGTGTGGTATAGTGTGAGCACAGTGTAGTATAGTACTGTGTAGTATAGGTGAGTCACAGTGTAGTATAGACATAATATTAGGTAGTAGGTACAGTGTATAGGTAGCACAGGTAGTATAGTCACGTTATAGTGACATGTGAAGTCACAGTGTAGTATAGTGTGAGTCACAGTGCGAAAGTCACAGTGTAGTATAGTGTGAGTCACAGTGTAAGTATAGTCACAGTGTAGTATAGTGTGAGTCTAGTGTAGTATAGTGTGAGTCACAGTGTAGTATAGTCACAGTGTAGTATAGTGTGAGTCTCAGTGTAGTAGAGTCACAGTGTAGTATAGTGTGAGTCACAGTGTAGTATAGTGTGAGTCACAGTGTGAGTATAGTCACAGTGTAGTATAGTGTGAGTCTCAGTGTAGTTTAGTGTGAGTCACAGTGTAGTATAGTCACAGTGTAGTATAGTGTGAGTCTCAGTACTGTGAGTGTAGTCACAGTGTGGTATAGTGTGAGTCACAGTGTAGTATAGTGTGAGTCTCAGTGTGTAGTATAGTGTGAGTCACAGTGTAGTATAGTCATGGTGTGGTATAGTGTGAGTACAGTCACAGTGTAGTATAGTGTGTGAGTCACAGTGTGATTATTTGTGAGTCTCGGTGTAGTATAGTCACAGTGTAGTATAGTGTGAGTCACAGTGTAGTAAAGTCACAGTGTAGTATAGTGTGAGTCACAGTGTAGTATGTATAGTCACAGTGTAGTATAGTGTGAGGTCTCAGTGTATAGTTTGAGTGTGAGTCACAGTGTAGTATAGTACGGTACGGTATAGTGTGAGGTCACAGTGTGAGTGAAAGTCAAGGTGTAGTATAGTGTGAGTCACAGTGTAGTATAGTGTGAGTCACTGTCTCAGTGTAGTATAGTGTGAGTCACAGTCTCGCTGTAGTATAGTGTGAGTCACAGTGTAGTATAGTGTAAGTCACAGTGTAGTATAGTGTGAGTCACAGTGTAGTATAGCGTGAGTCTCAGTGTAGTATGGTGTGGGTCACAGTGTAGTACAGTGTGAGTCTCTGTATAGTACAGTGTGAGTCTCAGTCACAGTGTAGTATAGTGTGAGTCTCAGTGTAGTATAGTGTGAGTCTCAGTGTAGTATAGTGTGAGTCACAGTGTAGTATAGTGTGAGTCACAGTGTAGTATAGTGTGAGTCACATTGTGGTGTAGTGTGAGTCACAGTGTAGTATAGTGTGAGTCTCAGTGTAGTAAAGTCACAGTGTAGTATAGTGTGAGTCTCAGTGTAGTATAGTGTGAGTCACAGTGTGGTATAGTCACAGTGTAGTATAGTGTGAGTCTCAGTGTAGAATAGTGTGAGTCACAGTGTAGTATAGTGTGAGTCACAGTGTAGTATAGTCACAGTGTAGTATAGTGTGAGTCTCAGTGTAGTACAGTGTGAGTCTCAGTGTAGTTTAGTGTGAGTCACAGTGTAGTATAGTGTGAGTCTCAGTGTAGTATAGTGTGAGTCACAGTGTAGTATAGTCACAGTGTAGTATAGTGTGAGTCACAGTCACAGTGTAGTATAGTGTGAGTCACAGTCACAGTGTAGTATAGTGTGAGTCACAGTGTAGTATAGTGTGAGTCACAGTCACAGTGTAGTATAGTGTGAGTCACAGTGTAGTATTGTGTGAGTCTCAGTGTAGTATAGTCACAGTGTAGTATAGTGTGAGTCTCAGTGTAGTAAAGTCACAGTGTAGTATAGTGTGAGTCACAGTGTAGTATAGTCACAGTGTAGTATAGTGTGAGTCTCAGTGTAGTATAGTGTGAGTCACAGTGTAGTATAGTCACAGTGTAGTATAGTGTGAGTCTCAGTGTAGTAAAGTCACAGTGTAGTATAGTGTGAGTCACAGTGTAGTATAGTCACAGTGTAGTATAGTGTGAGTCTCAGTGTAGTAAAGTCACAGTGTAGTATAGTGTGAGTCACAGTGTAGTATAGTCACAGTGTAGTATAGTGTGAGTCTCAGTGTAGTAAAGTCACAGTGTAGTATAGTGTGAGTCACAGTGCAGTAAAGTCACAGTGTAGTATAGTGTGAGTCACAGTGTAGTATAGTCACAGTGTAGTATAGTGTGAGTCTCAGTGTAGTTTAGTGTGAGTCACAGTGTAGTATAGTCACAGTGTAGTATAGTGTGAGTCTCAGTGTAGTAAAGTCACAGTGTAGTATAGTGTGAGTCACAGTGCAGTATAGTGTGAGTCACAGTGTAGTATAGTCACAGTGTAGTATAGTGTGAGTCTCAGTGTAGTTTAGTGTGAGTCACAGTGTAGTATAGTCACAGTGTAGTATAGTGTGAGTCTCAGTGTAGTATAGTCACAGTGTAGTATAGTGTGAGTCACAGTGTAGTATAGTGTGAGTCTCAGTGTAGTATAGTGTGAGTCACAGTGTAGTATAGTCACAGTGTAGTATAGTGTGAGTCACAGTCACAGTGTAGTATAGTGTGAGTCACAGTGTAGTATTGTGTGAGTCTCAGTGTAGTATAGTCACAGTGTAGTATAGTGTGAGTCTCAGTGTAGTAAAGTCACAGTGTAGTATAGTGTGAGTCACAGTGTAGTATAGTCACAGTGTAGTATAGTGTGAGTCTCAGTGTAGTTTAGTGTGAGTCACAGTGTAGTATAGTCACAGTGCAGTATAGTGTGAGTCACAGTGTAGTAAAGTCACAGTGTAGTATAGTGTGAGTCACAGTGCAGTATAGTGTGAGTCACAGTGTAGTAAAGTCACAGTGTAGTATAGTGTGAGTCACAGTGCAGTATAGTGTGAGTCACAGTGTAGTAAAGTCACAGTGTAGTATAGTGTGAGTCACAGTGCAGTATAGTGTGAGTCACAGTGTAGTAAAGTCACAGTGTAGTATAGTGTGAGTCTCAGTGCAGTATAGTGTGAGTCACAGTGTAGTATAGTCACAGTGTAGTATAGTGTGAGTCTCAGTTTAAGTGTAGTGAGCTTTGCTGATGTAAAACGCCGCAGTTGAACCTGGAACATATAGATACACCACATCGGAATCACTTACACACTCCACTAAGAGAACCCCAATTTGATGTTGTAGAATCTGACTACCCACAATCACTTTCAGTGGATTCCTCCAGACTCTGTTGTGGGTGTGGCTTTGTGGGCGAGAGAGAGAAGCAGTAAGAGTTGTTAGCAAGAGAGGGGAGGATTGAAACCAGGCCCGGAGCCCGCGGCTGTATAAGCAGTAGCACATGTCTGTGGCTGGTAGAAGCAATGACCTGATTTAATGTCACTGCCCGCTGTCTCACACACACACACACACACACACACACACACACTGAGGGAGAAAGAGAGAGCAGCGAGTGTGTGCTCTTCATGTGACGAGGCCCGGTGTGTCTATCAGATGGCAGGAACTGTCACTGCTCTGTTCTGCTGCAGGAGGCACAAGACATCACATGACACCACACAGGAACAAACCTTTCATTTGTGATGGAGGGAGAGAGAGACGGAGGGTAAGGAAAGGTCTCTGCTCCTGACGAGATGCACATGATCTCAATGTCCCTGCCATCGATACTGCGGTCACACTGTATTCTCATACAGAGAGAGGGAGAGAGAGAGAGAGAGAGAGAGAGAGAGAGAGAAATAAAGAAGTGGACAGGAAGAGAGACAGACAAAATGCAACAGGAGCTGAAAGAAAAATTAGTAGTATGAGAAAAGAAAGAAGAGATATAGAGAAAATAAAACTAATAAGTGAGGTAGAGACACGAAATAGCAAAAAAAAAAAAAGAGAAAAGAAATGTGTGAGAGGGAGAGGAGAATAAAAAGTGGAACAAGGAGAAGAGGGACAAAGTGAGGAGTGTGGGAGTTAAAAAGAGGGGAAAAAAAGAAAGGAAAGTATAAGTAACAAAGGTTCCTCTAGGGTTCTAGGGTTCCCCTCTGCTGTAGGGATTTACAGAAAACATTTAAGGCATTTAAAGTTTAATTCCCCAAGAAGAACATGCAGACGTTGAAGAAAAGAGAGGTGGAGAAAGCAAGAACAGAGAACGTGGAAGAAAGCAAGACAAACACCAAATACAAAAGAAATAAAGAAAGAAAAGTAGGGCTGTGAGGGGGAAACAAATGAAAATGGAAATAAAGAAAAAAATGGAAGGCAAAAAGAAAAAAGAACGAAAGAAAGAAGTAGACAAAGAAAAAGTAAGAAGAAAATAAACACTAAAAGTAAAGAAATAAAGCAAGAAAGAAACGTGAAAAAAGAAATATACAAGAAAGAAAGAAACAGAAGAAAGTAAAAAGAGCAGAAAGCAGCAAAAGAAAGAATGATGAAAGAAATTAACAAAAATATCTACAAGAAAGAAATAAAGGAAAAAAGATTCAATAAAAAACAGGAAATACGTTAATTAAGAAAGTAAATAAATGGAAAATAGGACTGTGGAAAAGTACAAAACAAACAAACAATTAAAACAGGAAATAAAGGAAAAATCTAGAAAGAAAACAAGAAAAAAAAACAAGAAATTACAAAATAAAGGGAAAACACTGAAAGAGCTGAAAAGATGGACAAGTACGAGAGAGAAGCATGAAAAAGAAAGGAACAAGAAGGAGAGAGGAGAGAGGAGAGAGAAAAGGAAAAAGGAGAGAGATGAAGAGAAGAATGGAGCAAAAGTGAGAAAAGAATCTAAATGTGTTAAACGTCATAGAACAACGGCACCTTCAGTGGCAGACCACGCAATCTTTAGGTGTGCAAAAGTATAGGAACAGGTCAGTATTAAAGTACAGAACACTGCACACTTGGCTGCATTTCCCTCGCTTGCAGTAACTGCATCAATCCTGCGACTCACGGACACCAAATTGTTCTTCAGTGTGTTTTGGATCGTTCTCTTGCTGCATGATGAAGTTCCTCCTGATTCATTCGGATGCATTTCTGTGTAAATCTGCAGACAGAATGTTCCTGTAAACTTCTGAATCCATTCTGCTGCTACCATCATGAGTTCATCATCAATAAAGATTAGTGAGAATGTTCCAGAAGCAGCCATGCGAGCCCAAGCCATGACACTACCTCCACCATGCTTCACAGATGAGCTGGTATGTTCTGGATCATGAGCAGATCCTTTCTTTCTCCACACTTTGATCTTTCCATCATCTTGGTTCCAGAACTTTTGTGGATCATCTCTGTATTCCATTGTGAATTCCAGTCTGGTTTTCTGATTCTTACTGCTGATGAGCGGCTGATGTTGTGTTTCGAAATCTTCCATTAACGGTGGACTGTGAGACCTTCACCCTGCCCTGTTGAGGTTGTTGGTGTTGTCACTAACTGGTGTTTTTGGAATTTTTTTTCCCCCAGTTCTCACAATGTTTCTGTCATCAGCTGTTGTTCTTTTCCTTGGTCGACCTGTTCGGTGTCTGTTCCTCAGTACACCAGCGGTTTCTTTCTTTTTCAGGACAGTCCAGATTGTTGTATTGGCTATGCCCAGGGTTTGTGCAGTGACAGATCATCCCTCTTTTCTCAGCTTCAGAACGTCTCGCTTTTCTCCCAGAGACAGCTCTCTGATCTTCATGTCGGTTTATCCTTTTTAATAACAAACACAGTCTGCACAGGTGACACTGAAGGCTAAAACCAAGACATTCATTCTTTAAACATTCAATCTGACAGTACTCACCTGGGTAACAAGAAACACCTGTCAGTCACATGCTCCAGTATTTTTTGATCACTTGAAAAATGAGTGGGTTCAAACACAAGGTGCCGTGTTGTAAGTTGTTTAACACGTCTAGATGTAAATATCAGGAAATGAACGCTGACATTCTGATCTATCGTCTCATATTCATCCTCACACTCAGATATCTTCAGTGTGTAGCAAAGACAATAGAAATGGTCCTTGCTGTTCCAATACTTCCAGAGGAGACCGTAACTGTGGTGATTTGTGCAGTTTGTCTTTTTATACGATTAAAAACGACTTCTTCCGGGACTTCAAAGCCTTGATGTGTCATTAAAAATTATTTTTAAAAACTGGGTAAATGACAGAAAATGTGAAACGTCAAAAATTGATACAGCCACAACAACAACGTGGTGAATAAATCAAACACATAAACATCTGTTTCATACTGGGATTAAAATAACTTCCACGGATCTGTGAATAATAATCAGGATCAGTGAAGATTAAACCACTTCCTTGTTCATGGACTTTTACTCTCACTGTAATTTAACAGTATGACAGGATGGTGACCTTCTTCACCTCTCTCTCTCTCTCTCTCTGCTAATCCAACCTGCTATCAACCCTGAACCCTCAGCTAACCCCAGCTAGCAATTAGCAGCCCCATGTTAACACAAGAGACCCTGTGTCTCACCCTCAGAGAGAAAGACAGGCGCAGAGGAGGTGAAGAGGAACGGCTCAGCTCCATCACTTACAGCCTTACAGCTATCCTCCAGAGAACCGCATAGAGTGGACTCTATCTCTCGCTATCTCTCTCTCTCTCTCTCTCTCTCTCTCTCTCTCTCTCTCGCTCCTGTTTCAGTACCGTTGTCGTTTGTGGGCGTGGCCTGTTTCACTTTTCACGTTCTGTACATGCTATACTGTATAATTTAAATCCATATCCCTATTGTTTAACTTGTATTGATATTGTATGTTCTTAAAAATTGACCTTAAGGGGTCTGTGTTTGACCTTCTGGGGAAAGGAAGGAAGGAAGGGTGGAAGGAAGGAAAGAGAGAAAGGCACCGGGTTTCGAAGCTAAGACCCTCTTAAAAATCAGAACAGGTTCCAGCACAGCGTAGAACCCTTTTTTTTTTCTTTATTTAAAGCTAAGAACCCTCAATTAACCATTAATTAAGACCATGTAATGAACCCTTGAAGAAGCATTTAGAAGCTAAAGCGAAACACACGACAGGTTCTGGAAGCATCTCGAACCTATCAGAAGTTTAATATTCAGTATTAGCACTCGGGACGCTCTTAGAAATTAAATAATGAATTATTCTTAGTTTCCTGAAAGGGTTTCACACAGTGTTGGAATCCCTTCTGAATGGAAAACACTATTTTGTTAGAATTTGGGACAACAAGGCTTCTACATTTTCTGAGTGTATGTAGTAACTGGGTTAGTGCGTGGTACACACTCTTGGTGCACTGTTAGAAAAGGGGTTTTTCAAGGGTTCTTGGTTTAACTGGAGTGAGGGTTCATAAGGTTCTACTTGGAAATCCTGACAGGGAAACACTTGTTGGAATGTTGTAGAACCTTTAAGAGTTCCCCCAAAGGAACAACCAAAGAACCATTCACGGTTCTTGCTTTCAAAGAGGCACTACAGTTGTGAAAGTCAAGGTCTGGTCAGGGGACTTCACTGGAGCCAATCCTGTGGGTTTGTCATCATAACTAGTTTGCCTTCGGATACGTCAGGATATTCCAAAAACCTACTGAAATCCACTGTGACAGCTGCAGCGCACACCATCTGATCCATGCGTACACGGAACCGTAAACACGTGTGTGTGTGATTATCCCAGGCACTTTTACTGATCGCACAACCTGTCCCACAACACGAGCGTCTATTATCGGCGAGCAGAAGGAGTTCATCTTCTCTACGGCTCAGATTAAACACCGGGCTGCTGTAATCACGCCGGAGATGGAGGAGGATGTCACTCCATTCCCCAGAGACAGAGAGAGAGAGAGAGATAAACGAGAAAAAGTAGTGAGCTGGGCGTTTAGCTCAGCTATACATCCTCTCAGCTGCATTAAATCACAGAAACCAAAGAAAAGTGATTATATATCATTATTCCACCATAGTGTTTCAATTATACGGCTTTAACTACAGCTAGTTTTATTAAGCACAGAAGCTTACACAGGCTCAAAGCTCTCAACATGTCACACCACATTACCATATTTCCCAGAATACAAGTCCCTCATGTGTGCTTATAAACCGCTTAACTGTGTCTTAAAGCTGTTTTTATTCTCTACAGTTCAAGTTCAAGTGTTTGTACTGACTAAAAAACAGCACTTCGGCTTCCCCTGTCGGTGTCCTGATAGTAATTTTTGTCCCATTAGGACTACCATGTTGTAAAGTAAACAGAACTACGACGTAAAAGCTGTAAGTAAATACTGGAGGAACAACCGGTCGAACTACCATAACGTCTGGAAAAGCACACGGACAATAGACACGAACCAATTATTGTATTATTGTCAACGTATTGTAAATATTAAAGCAACGCACTATGGTAAGAAAAGTACCGAAAACAAATAGTCAAACTACCACAACTACTGGAGTAGCACGCCTACCGTAAACATGCTAACAATTAGGCAAACTACCATGACCATTAAAGTAGCACTCCTGCAGCAAATCAAACTTACAAACGATCCAATTAACGTAAGCACCGGAGTAGCACGAGTACCGCAAACACGCTAACAAAAAGGCAAACTATCATAAACGTACTAACAAAAAGACACACGCTAGCAAAGGGTCAAAATACCGTAGATATTGGGCAGGCTAACTTAGCTAATGTTAGTGATGAAGAGATGATGGTTGTCATGGTAACGTTATGTTTTGACAGTAAGAAAATGATGTAAATCGAGATGTTGAGATGTTACTAAAACTCATTAGCCAGTAAGCTAAGTTAGCGAGTGACATTAGACCGGGAGGGTAGGGTGGCATGTGGGTGTGCACAAATTTGCATATTCATACACATGTCATTTGCATATTCGTAGACACGGTCATCTGTAGCGAAGGTAAAGATATAGAGAAGCTCCTCAGCAGTTTGCAGTGATATTTTGGAGGAATTAAGAATATGTTAAGCCGTTTATTATTTAATTTTTTTTTATCTCGCACACGGTTACTTCCAGAACCCTTGCTGTTCAGCACCGGTTTCACAGAACTGCATTATGGGTAAAACAAAAATTATAATGATACAAATGGGGATTAAAAAACCTAATGTTTTTCAAATACCCCAAACACTACAGGGCCTAAAACAACACCCATAAGTAGTGCATTTACCTCAAACCACACACACTTAAGTCTCTCTCCAGACACACACACACACACACACACACACACACACACACACACTTACTTATATGGACAGTTTCAGCAGGAAAGAATCGAATGTGGAATTCCTCAAAAGGGGAAACCAGTGGTGAAGGTTAAACTATCGTGTGTGTGTGTGTGTGTGTGTGTGTGTGTGTGTGTGTGTCGGTCCAAGTTCCGATCGCCATTCCAATCCATCTCTTTTTCAAGTGAATTAAATCAAATATTTATCCAGACAGCCCGCGACATGGAACCCTTAATAGGTTGCAGGTTCGATAATCTGAAACTCTCAAACTCGCCGTAAGTTATTTTAACTTATTACACACAATTACAGTGGATTTATCCTCGTTCTCACAGTGTGTGTGTGTGTGTGTGTGTGTGTGTGTGTGTGTTGCTAGAGGGAATTGTACCAGGCCACATGGAATTCACACATACACACACATCCATAGACACACACACACAGAGGGCCTCAAGGTCACAGAACAGGCCCAGACACTGTCACCGCATGCGTGCACACACACACACACACACACACACACAAAATGTCATACACACACCAGGTAGATGACTCTGCATTGCTATGGTCTAGTCTAGACGTGTCTCACTATGCCAGACAGAAAGGTGTGTGTGTGTGTGTGTGTGTGTGTGTGTGTGTGAAATTGCCGTTCAGATTTATTTATTCGCTTTCTGCTATGCGGGTACAGTGTTCCGTAATTCATATCATGATAGTCGCCGGGACTTTTTCGACGTCTTTAAGGCCGTACACTGGGTGAACTCGGAGTAGCTCGTGCTAGCTGATCTTTCTCAGCCATAAAAATGATGAACAAAATGACAAAGATGTCTTGAAAAGGTTAGCGATGCGCTAATCATGTCAGGTTATCCTGCTACCTCATCTCTGTTAGCAACTGTGAGAACACTACCGGCTTCATTTATAAAGAAATACAATTCCTCTTAAAAAACATGTCTAGTGTTCCAAAGCTAGCTAGCGCTGGCAGTGAAGAATCTAAACCTTTATGGATTTGACGAGAGAAGATTAGCAGTGAAAATGATAAACCATAACGAACCTGACTAAAACTACACTCAGAAATCCTGTCAGGTTAGCGAGCTCGCTCACATTAGCAGTGAATAGCATGGAAATGGTATGAACATGACTAAAAATCCTTTCAAAAAATCCTTAGCGCATTCGAGCCAGCTAGCTAGAATTAGCAGATAAACATTTGTGAAGATGAATTGAAAAACCTCGTACCGATGTTGTGAATATCGTACAAAACCCGTGCTAAAACGCTAGCTAACACCTCCCTCGCTCCTACACGGAGTGTGACGTTTACCTAAACCTAAACGGTGAGAGAAACCTAAAAAAAAAAATAAAAAAAAATAAGGAGTTTAAAAAAAAGAATCTGCTTTCCTTTCCTTCCATCCCTCTGTCGCTCCCTCGCGCCCTCCCTCCCTCCCTCCCTCCCTCCGTCCGTCCCACACGCACAGCGAGTAGCGTTAGCCTAATTAGCCGCAGACATTTTCTAGCTTGTTTTTGCTCAGATGTGAAATGTAAGATCTGATTTGAAAATACGACTTGGAATTTATTATTAATAATGAAAAAAAAACCTAACACATACGCACACACACACACACACACACACACTCTCTCTCTCTCTCTCACTCGTACACACACACACACACACACCACGCTAAAGCGGAGAAATGCTAACCTTGCCCTCATACGAAAGTAATTTAGCCATCCGTAGAGGAGAGAGAGCATTTTTTGCCCGCACGGTGGGTGTGTGTGGCTCCTCGGAGGCCGTAATTGCTTCCATACTCGAAACACAGAGGCCTCCGCGGAGAACCCAACGCAACTCATACTGCTACACACACACACACACACACACACACACACACACACTCACACACACACACTCATCTTCAGTGGCAGAATCCATTTCTCTTCTCTCTCCCGCTGTGTTTGATCTCAGGTTTCCCTGTTGTGAGTCTCCCTGTCCGGAGGCTTTACACACAATCTAATCACACACACACACACACACACACACACACACACACACACACACACACACACACACACACACACAATGTAACACAGTGTCGCAACTAATGCCGCAGTGTTATAACTCTGACATCTGGTCTGAAAAGTTTTCCTAAAAGAATTTCGGAAGTTAAATGAAAGCAGTGTGAATGACGGAGAACATACTGGAACAACACTCAGACCCAGGGCATTATGGGTAATTGCCGTCATTTCCTTTCGAAAATGTTCGACAAAAATGTTTACGAGTGTAGAGTTAAGTGCTAAAATGCTCGTCGTAATTTCCAGACCGTTCCGATTCATTCAGTTTTCTTAAGTAAAAACCTCGCACGCACAAACATACACGTACACGTACGCACACACACACACACACACACACACACACACACACACACACACACACAAGTACATACGTACGAACACACACACACACACACACGCACGTCGCACACGCCGCAGTACACACCACGTACGAACACACACACACCACACACACGCCAACGTACGAACACAACACACACACACACGCACACACACGTATGAAAACACACACACACACAGCGTACACACACGTACGAACACTTTACACACACACACACACACACACACACACGCACACTACATACGCACACACACATACACACACACACAACACAATACATACAAACACCACACACACACACACACACACGTCTAACACACACACACACACACACGTACACACGTACAAACACACACACACACACACGCACACACGTACGAACCACACACACACAC